>APFE031308963.1:0-13743 GCA_000404065.3 Pinus taeda | reverse complement strand
ACATCTAACTGCTGCAACTCTAAATCAAACAAAGCCACTAATGCTAACACAATTCTAATTGAAACAATTTTAACCACTGGCGAAAAAATCTCATGAAAGTCAATACGAGCTTTCTGAGAAAACCCTTTTGCAACTAGTCACGCTTTGTACCTGTCTTCCGTATCATTCACACCTCGTTTCAGCTTGAAGACCCATTTACACCCCACAGTTTTCCTGCCTTTCGGAAGCTCCACCAGATCCCATGTGCCGTTCTTATTCAAGGCCATCATTTCGTCCTTCATGGCTGCTTTCCATCCATTTTCCCACCTTCAAAACCTCTAAAATGGCTCTTGACATCCCCTTGTAGATCCCCTACAGCGTCTTGTAGATTTTCTTGTAGGTCATTTGTTTGAAATACAATTGTAGTGAAAGCCTATAGAAGGCCACCAGAGGCCTCTTTGGGTAAATCCACACCTTCCTATACCTCTGCAAAATCCAAATTCACCCTCCATCACCACCTAAACACTGCCACATTCACAAGCACACAAATTACATGCATGACAATTTGACCTAAAAGTACATAAAAATCGAGAAATATGTTTTTTCCTCATTTATTTGTAGAGATAGCTTGAGTAGATGATTTTTACTTCCTAAGTAGGTAATAGCATTCATTTCATATTTTCCATATCTCTTTCTGTAGAAATAGGATTAGTTGGTTAAGTAGGGTTTGCTAGGTTTACTTTGCATTTCAATCTTCTCTCTCTTTCTGCAAGTAGAGTAGCCTTTGTAGAGTAAGCTTTTCTTTCTTTCATCACATATAAAGCTTCTTTTGGAATTCATAGAAGTTGGGTTGTGCTCTTAGTGATCTTGCGCTAGCTGACCAAGTGACAGCCTGCAGTAAGAACTAGTACTTGTGCATACAACACTGTCACTTCCACATTTGTTACGAACTACCGAGTTGATAAAATTAAAGTAGGAAGCCTAGGAGTTCCATCATTGTTGTTGCAATACCGGTGCTCACCACTTTTTGGCGTCATTGTCGGGGATGATGAGCCCCAAAAATGGGTAATTATATGGGCTCATTTTGCCTCCTAACATAGCTTAATCCACCATTCTCATTAGTTTATTGCATGTTTTTTATTATATTTATGCTAATAGAGTGAGTTGGGTTGGTCATTATGCCTTGAAGTCTAACATGTGCTTAATGCAGATTTTTGGTCAATTTTGGAGATAAAGTCAAATATTTAATGAACATTTGGCAGCAAATATTCGAAGAAGAAAAGGGAGAGGATTTATAGGAGGGTGTATCCCTCATTTATGAGTCCCTACTTCAAATTCTCCTTTAGAAAGCTCTGAGCACAAGGAGCCACATCAATGCACCAAAGAGGTAGCCAAGCAAGTGGAGAATAACTGTTGTCTATCTCAAGTTTTGGGGAGTCAAGCCTCCCTGATTTTAAGGGAGATATTGGGAGCTCCAATTGTATAACTAGGGAGGCCTAGGGCATCATTAGGTTGCTGGATGTTAGTCAAATATTCGCACATTTGTTGCAACATTTCTATGCTCATTTCAAGCTTACTTTTATGGACAGTTTCATGTAATGTTATTATTATTTTGATAATGAAGATGAGATTTTTTTGAGCTATCAATGAGTTACCTTAGAGGGCATAAGATATTAAGTTAGGGACCAATCTAAGCAGTCCAATACCTCTTGCTTTGTATTTATATGTTTTGTTTTAGCTTATGAATTAGTTTTTGTTAGATAGATTTCTTTCTTAAGAGTAGGCTGCTTTTGGTAATTTAGAGGGTTGTTTCCATTCCAATTTGTTGTAGTAGGTTGAATAGTGATAGAAGAAGATACAAAAAGGCCACAAACAGAGTCTTGGCCTCCTTTCTCGCCATTGGGAACATGAATTGAGGCCAATACCCACTTGCTAACATGAAAAAACATACATTTGCCTTTGCTATAGGATTTCTAGTGTTGCGGCTTGTTGGAAGGGAAACGCTTTGCTATAGGTCCATTTCATCATGCTCATTTTTGTCAATGAAATAATTTTCCTTTCATTTTTTATTTCTGTATAGAATTGCTCAGTGTTCACATTCCTAGACCAGGATTTAGACTAGCTTGATGAATAGTTATGTTTTGTAGTGTAGCCAGTTTCTTTGCTTAGTCTCAGTGTTTGATTTTCAGTTCTCTTGTAGTACATCTATACTCACAATAAGACAGCCAATCAGCCATCACCATCTCTCTTTGATCCATGTTGCACAAGTCATCCAAAGTCCCTCATGAATCTGCCCTAATCTTTTGCATGTTTCTGATAAGCTTTCCTCTCCTCCCTTGAACAAGTCCAACCATATTTCCCTTCCCAAATCCTCCTTGATGAACCCTAGACACCCTAACACATCCTTCTAGCCTTCAGATACCCTTTTCACCCATTTTCCCTCCTTGAAAACCTCTAATAGTCCTCTCTACATCCTCTTATAGACCTCCTATAGACGTCCCGTAGATCCCTTGTAGCCTCGTGTAGATTTTCCTATAGGTGATTTTTTGCAGTCTGATTCTAGGGAAAACCTCCAAAAGGCCACCAGAGGCCTCCTAGGACCCATCCACACATTCCTACACCCCTGTAAACTCGAAATTCACCATCCATCGCCACCTAAATGCTACCACATTCTCCAGCACACAAATTGCATGCACGACAATCTCACCTAAAAATACATAAAAATCTGAAAAGATGTTTTTTCATCATTTCTATGTAGAGATAGCTTGAGTAGATGATTTTTACTTCCTATGTAAGTAATATCATTCATTTCATGGTTTTCCATCTCTCTTTCCTCAAAAATAAGGTTAGTTGTTTAATTGGGGGTATGTTAGGTTTACTTTGCGTTTTGAGTCTTCTCTCTCTTTCTTCAAGTAGAGTAGCCTTTGTAAAGTAAGATTCCTTTTCTTTCATCACATATAAAGCTTCTTCTAAAATTCATAGAAGTTGGCTTGAGCTCCTAGTGGTCTTGCGTCAGCTGACCAAGTGAGAGCCTATAGTAAGAACTAGTACTTGTGCATACAACATCGTCACTTCCAAGATTGTTACGAACTACTAGGTTGATAAAAGTAAAGTATGAAGCCCACGAGTTGCGGCATTATTGGTCCAATACTAGTGCTCACTAGTTGTGAAGAATCATGAGACAACAACTTAGGAGGACCTGGTTTTGGGGAATCAGCTTTACCCTTACCTTTGGCTTTCTTCTTACCTTTCGAGGATTTGTCTGCTGGGGTAAACTAGATAGCGTGGAAATCTGAGGGTTTACTAGGGTCGGGTGGGTTCTCGAAGGAACTATTGGAAACAAAATTTGAGACCGACTTCTGTTTAGAAGAAGATCTGGTAGGGGTTTGGGACACTGAACCAATTAATCCATGAACATGAGTTGTAGCCTGTGAATTTGAGGCTGTGGGATTGGATGATGGCTACGGGGCTTTGTGTAATAACTCATACAAAGTACTAGACTAAGAATAAATGAGATCTAAGTACTAGGCACCAGCAATGGCTTGTTCTTCGGTAACACTTCCACCCATATCTCTATCGCAAGAAATTGGAGCGATAAATGAATTCATAAATTATTTGGTGACCAACTGATCAACAATCTCAAATTTGATTAGGTGATGCCTACGACTCCCTTCATGGATGTGATCAGAGATGTGTCTCATAGTATCTTTCTTAAGAAATGTGAGCAAATAGGTGCCAATTTCATAGAAAACTAGAAACTAGAAATGCGTGAGAAAATCCATGGCTAAAGAGTTGAAGTCATGGAAAGTACTTCGAGGAAGCTCAGTGTACCACCTGGCTCCAACACCTATGAGGGTTCACTAGAAAAGGTGGAAACGAATAGAATCATCAATGTAGGAATTTGAAGAACACCAGAGGTGATATGTCATCACATGTGCTTGTGGATCTTCTTTTTCTTTCCCATTCTAACTTAGGACAATCCCTCAAGATCTTGGACGGAACTGGAGGCCGGTATGGTGAATGAAGAATTTTATCATTCATGAGGCGAGACATATCTTGCAACTCTAGTATGGCCAAGAATGACAATTGAGTATGAAGAGGCATTCGAGGTTGATAAGTGGGTCCAACTAGAGGAGCCCATTCTTGTTGGTAAGGATTTTTTCCCCATAGTAGAGGGTTTTTGCCATATGTAACTTGATTCTAGCCCCACTATAGGTTACCTTGGCAGTAGGTAGGATTTTGACCTTGAACAACTTGAAACTATTCAGTCATAGGTTGTTGATAAGCAACATATAGGTTAAGAGGTTGTTAAGCCTGTTGACCTTGGACATATGGATATTGAACCTTTTGTTGCTGAACATACGGGTTTTGAACCTGTTGGACCTAAACAAGAGGATTTCAGGCTTGTTTTTGTTGGACATAAGGATTGTACACTTGCTGCCCTTGGACATAAAGATTCTAGAATTGATTCCCTTGGACAAAACGATTATGGGCATGTTGCTTTAGGACATTAGGATTTTGGGCCTCCTACAACAAGACATGATCCTAGCCTTATCCTTACGAGGGTTGACCCTATTGATATGTATATAAGGGTTGCTGCTACCTGGGTTGGCCTTGCTGCTGCAAGGATTGAATTTTCTACTGCAAAGTATGTCCCTGTAGCAGAAGAAGTTTTCCCTATGAAGACAGATGCTAGGAAGTTTACGAAGCATACTACATCTACTACTGCATGGCTTGTTGCAACTGTTGCGAGGGTTGCCCATGCAGTTATTGCAGTTTTCCTTGCTATAGTATCATTTTCCCTTGTTGTTGCATGGACAACCCTTGCTTCAACAAAGGTTTCCCTTGTTGGTAAAGAGGTTGTCCTTATGGCTGCAAGGGTACTTGAGTAGTTCTTGTAAAATTTCCGAATTGAATCTAGCCATAGCCACCGTGAAAAGTGGATGGGCGAGGCTAAACATACTACCAAGACTGAAGAATGTAAGGCAGATTAACCATTCCTTGAGAACCATATGGAACATAAGTAGATTAGTACTGAACGTGGGCCTCATAAGGTTGCTGATACTAGAAATAGATTGACCTAGATGGACCAATGAGATTTTGAACCTATTGATATTGGACATTGCTTGATCTAGCAGGACTAACAGGGTTTTCGATAATGCTCGAAGAAAGTTGATTCATGTCAACAATGTGAGCTTGTGAGATACTCACATTGTTGGTGCCTAACACCATAGAAGCACTCATATTCTTCCCCCCGAGTGGTGGAACAACTTGGCCACTTCCTGGAGGGTTCGAATAACTGATAGTAATATTCTTCAAGACCGTCGATTGAACTGGACAGGTGATTGGGACAGACAAGACAAAAGGGTTTAGAATAGTGGGTTGCACCAGGACTAAGGTAACGACATGTTAAGAGTTTAGGTTGAAAATGAATGGACATGTAGGAGGCATGGTGACAGACGCCGAAAATGGGTTATGAGAAAGTGATGAGGCACTAGGTGTACCTAGGACCAATTATACCAAAATCGAAGAATTAGGTGATAAGTCCTCATACACAATGATGGGGATGCTTCCTATATGGGGGAAACATTTAGGAGGAAATTTATGTTCTTCCTCTTCGGTACTGTGTGGAGTAGAAACTTCCTACTTATTCGGAGAGGTAACTAGAGCATCACCTTCAGGTTCCATAGCTGGGAATAAACAATGATGAATGACCGAAGATGTATGAGGGGACAATTCCAAAGGAACACCCAATTAATCATATGAATTGTACCACCACTGTGGTGATATCACAACACAGTCGAACAAAAAATTGAGAGGATATATAACCAATCCAAGCTAACCATGAGTAGTCAGTGTACTCTTAGGAGTCTAGACGGGATTTTCCGGAGATGCTAGACCAATATATGGAGGTGACCTAGTATTTGACCTACGCAAGAGGATGAGATGACAAAGGTTGAATGCTTAGAATGATTCCAAATTCAACACCTTTTTCCTCAAGTGACTCTAGTAATTCTGTAAAAGGCTCCTTAGACAATATTTTAGAGAGAGGAGAGGAAGACAAACTAGGTGAACAAGATGGTTCAGCCACGATGACCTTGTATTCATTAGGAAGAAAAGAGACATATATTTCAAGTCTTTAAAAATGTACTTTAGGGAAAACTCACAATTTGGTCTAGAAAAGAATAACAGGATGTTATAAGATCATGGGCAATCAATTTTTTGAGATGCATAAATAAATTGGTGCTCCTTCATGTTTTAAGAGTTGACAAAGAAAGACAGGTGACTCTATCACTTTTAATTGGAAATGAGCTTGAAAGGTCAAGCGCTTGAATGATAATTTAAATTTAATGAGTTAAAAGGATGAAAGGATTAATTTAGATGAACTAGGTAAAAAGTATTACTACACAACTGTGAACTGCAGAATTACTCTCGACAATCCTAGAACTATGGGCACAAAATCTCCCCGAATGTTGTGTTCGATGGTACGTCGAGCACAAGTCCATAATAGTGATGTCTAGTGCCAAAGCTAATGAAAATTGCTAGGTTTAAAGATGCCATAATACGTTCCTATCCTAGACCTCCTAGATGTGATCGTTAGGTTTCAAATGCACCTTAGGTTAATTGAGTTTATTTTAATGTTTATCCTGAGTTATGTATCATTTTTCAACCCTTAGTGATGTTACTTGAAAAGCCCTAAATGCAGCTAAATGAGACAAGACCCTTTCAACTCAATAAATTGTCTACACTAGAGAGTGTAGGAAACACAATCAAATGCAAAAAACCAAGGAACTGAAAGAAAAATGATTTTTCACTACACTTTTCGAGAAAATAAACTAATGAAAAATACATTCCAATTCCTAATTTCCTAATAAGTACGCTCTAACAGTCCTTTCAAAAGAAAAGAGAATTCTTCTTCTTTTCAAATGCCAATGCAATCCTACCCTTCAATGACGATAACTACCATAACATATTGATGTGACAAACTAGAATTTTGTACTTTTCATCAAAATGAAAAAATGATTTTCTCATAAATAACTTCAATGAAAAAGTCTCGCAACAATCGATAATCAAGTGAATGAAAAAAATGAAAAGAGAATATCTTTCAAACTAATGACACAAAGACTACTAAAAACAAGACCAGCAATGTGATCTATTATGGAAAAGATACATTTAGACAAGCAAACAAAACTCGTCAAACTTATGTAATGGAGGTCAAAGTGATAGAAGGACCGTAAATGAAACGCAAGGAGTAAATGCACCAACAACATTACTCACTGAGTTCACAATCAGCATAATGGATGACAATCTATATGCCCTAGTGGAAATCAGCAAGCAAACAAAGAAAATGAAAAGCAAGTTTCTAGTCAGGGAGAAGATGGTCTAAACAGCTTACAGGGTAAAAATCATGAGAGGAAAACACACTGGCCAAGATCTGGGGTGAACCCTAATCTTCACTTACAGGCATCTATGTGACTTCCTAATTGACAACAAGCACTAGAAGGGGATCAACACGACTGTTCCTCAGCATATCACATTGATCAATGTGACTGTCAACTGATTAAGCGTGCTACTTGAGGATGCAAAGAAAAAAATATAAATTTTCAAAAGTTGGGACCATAATTTCTACTATGAATTTCAAACCCATACTAGTAAGCAAAGGAAAACAAATATAACTAAAGGGAAATGGTGAAACTAGAAAAGTTCACACAGAACCATAAATTCCAAGCAAACAAACAGAAAGACTCGATCCCCAGTATGGTTTCCAATTTGTGGTGAAGTTAAATTCTAAATGGAAACACAAATATTTCCTCTAGCCTCATAGTGGTTCTAGCCACAACCGAGACATTCTATGGAATATTTCCTTATATTAGAACCAAGTAAGAGGGCCTACCTCTTAGTATGCTTATCCCATTTGGTGATAACCTTGCTTTCATGCTTCATCTATCTCCTATTTCCTTCTTCGAACACCTGAAACAAGTAAACAACAACAAACAACAACTATGATAATAGACAAATGTAATTCAACCTAGTTAACCAGTCAAGGAGCATTAAGCCATGAACATGTGGAATGAGACATTATGTAGGAAATTAGTTTATAGTTTCATATATATTAAATCAAGAATAGATTACAACCGTCATCTTGACATTAATGTTCTCCTCTGAAAAAATGAGGTTCCCACACACTTCCATTAGCATTCCATGATGGCCTCAATAATGATAGTTTTAAGGCTCCTCCCTTCAGGCTTCACATTAAACCAAATTCACACTTCTCCCTCACCCGCAACTAGAGAGCTACAACTATAGATAACTTGCTATTTACTCCAAACTTAATTAGCACTAGCACACTAACCTTAACACTAGCTTGTGCTTGGGAAAAAGGGACGTTTATATAGCATGAATGGATGGGAGATGATTCTTCTTCTCATGGGACAATGTCTTATCTCTTGAGGTAGTTACATCCTTATAGGGGAAAGTAGCCCAAAGTACCATCCTCAACTCCATCTAACTCAACCATTTACCATACTTCCGTTACGAAGTTTCTAGAGTTGGAAGCTTCATCTCCTTATTTAAAAAACATTCCACAATAGGATCAATGTGAATAGAAAAAAACTCAGTCACTCTGGTTGGTTCTAGGGATGGTGTTAATCCCTACATATTGGCATGAGGAGGAAAAGCATCATTAGTGCCAGCCTTGTAAACTGGGAAAAGCAAAAGATTTTTGGGAAATGCTGTAAAAGGTAATTGTTTTGCTCGTGAAGAGGGACAAAATGGGAGTTTCTTCATGAAGGGAAAGCATGTAGGGTTCATTGCATAGGTGCTCCATGATCAAGGAATGGGGAATACAGGGATAGTGGTAAAATGTCATCTAACAGGTGGCTACGTAATTGACCTATGGTGGGGGTGATACTTCTTGCACATAAGAACCATTTAGGGATGATGGTTGAGTGGGAATTGATTCAAGGCTAATGAATGTAAGTTAATCAATGATCACAATGTTTTGTCCATGTGCAAAACACATCACTCAAAAGGGAGAAGATACAAAAGATCCCATGACATAAAGATAATCATGGTCAAGGAGTAGATTAAAATATAAAAGGCCTTGTACAACCATCATGTCTATTGAGACTTGATATTTCCTCCCAAAGTAATAGTCAACTTAGGAAGGATACATAATGGTTGAATGGTTCCTCTATTAAAAGCTAACAGATTATGGGTGATGGGGAAAAGATGAAGAGAACCCAAATTTTTCCAAGTAGTTGAGGAGAGAATACTAACATTTTCACCCTCGTCTATGATTGTGCTCAGTACATCCATATGGTTAGCTTGTACTGTAATCTAGAAAGGCACATAAGATGGAAGGTGATATCATGCCAGTTGAATTGAATAAAAATAATTGACTAAACTACTTGGAGTTAGTGTCATAGGAATGTGAGAGCTGCAATATTGCTCGATGGGAATAGGAGAAATGCTCTCCTGCACCTCGGTAAAAGAAGTATTTCCCTCAAGTTCATTCGAAACTAAAGAAACCAGAAGAACCTAAGCAGTATGAGGTTCACTCTCTACAAGAAAGGTATGGTTAAATGATGGTGGGGTCAAGTCCACCAATTTATCAATCAATAGTTGATCGAGAATAGACTCACTAGGCTCACTTTGATAGAGGTCAAGGTGGACCAATGATGACTCTTGATTAATCACTCGATCAACTAATGGAGGATTAGGGGAAAGATTTTGATAACCAGTCAGAATATGAGGTTGAGAAGCTGTAAGGTTTTCCAACTCTTTGAAAGCTTGATTCATAAGAGGACAAAAGTGAATTTGAAGATTACCTTGACACAACCTACAAGGAAATTTAACAATTACCTTTTTCCCATGTGCCTCATTGTTACTAGTTGAGGGTTTGTCATGAGCATTATCACCAGAGCCTGATGACAAAGGTAAATGTGAACATAAAGACCACACTTCTAAGACATTGGGAATACCAGGACAATTTCGAAGAAGGTGGTAACGCTTACATAACATTCAAGGGAATTTTACTTTTCAAGGTTGCTTAGAAGATTTTTCTTCCTTAGTTAAATTTGTACCAATGGTTGTTTGGTTGCCCCTTTCCCTATTTTTCTTCTTCTTCTTTGTCCTCTTCTTCTTCTTCTTCTTATCATCATGGTTACTAGAATCCGAAAATTCACCAAGCGAAGAAGATGAGTGGTCAACTTTAGGACCAACATGAGGTTGATGTTGTTAAGGTGGAGGAGAAATTGGTTGAAAAGCAGTTTGGACACTCGCAACCACTGAGGTCGAAAATAACGAAACTAGGAGACCAACGGTCAATCCAGGAAGGGACATTGTCACCATATAAGGAGCACCAACATTTCCAAAATAATGAAAACGACTAGGATTCTAGTCAAAGGGGCTTCCTTGATTTCTAAACTCAGGAAATGTTTCCGTCAGCATCAACTTAAGGTATACTAAGGAGTATTTCCATAGGAAGGATGTTGTTTTATGGTTAATTAGTTTTATAATTTGAAACAAAAAATTTGGCTTTTCATGTTTTAAGAGCCGAGAAAAGGAATAAAAGGTGACTGTAGTCACTTTTGTTTATTTAGTGAGCTCAAGAGGACATGTTTCTTGATGATCATTTCAAATTTAAAGAGTTAGAAAAGATCGAAATGAGTACTCGCGTAACTCTAGGCAAAAAGGAGTACCAAGTAACCTTGAACTACAATATACACCTTAGCTAATAAATTTACAAAGGGCTTGATGTACATGTAGGGAATCTCTCTGGTTGTTGTGTTTGGCTTATTATGTTTACACAGTGGTAGACCTAGCTTCCTAAGTTTCTAAATGTTGGCAACCTATGAGTGTCTCCCTTTATATACTTGACAGTATGGGGAGCACAAGTTTGTGCTAGCATTGTCTAATGCAAGAGTGAATGACAACTGCTAAGATTTATAAAAGGTGGAATACATCTCTAGCCTGGACCACTAGCCATGAACATTAATGTTTCAAAGGCTCCTTAGATAAATTGATAGATTTTAAAGTTGACCTTCTATTAAGTTATAGTTTTAGGCTCAAAATGATTTCACCTGAACACCTATGATGCAACTATATGAGAAAATGAAAAAAAATTATTTCAACGAAATATACACTAACCAAAGGAAGAAATTTCAATCAATAATTCATCAAACAAAAATAATCATGCAAAATTCCTTCCAATATCTTTCACTTTCATATTTCGAATGAAAAATGTGAAAACGAAATAAAATCTTTCATTTCACTAAATGCAATGCAAAAATTAAAAATATTTGTAGTTTTCTAACTATCCTAAATGAAACTTTTTGAAAGAAAAATTATTTTCACTTTACAAAGATGTAGTTATATGAATTATTCTTTTCTTTTCATTTTTAATGATTTGATGCACATAATATAGTTTTTAGCTTTCAATCATTGAAAAAATGTAGTCTATTTTCAATGATGAATCTCAAAAAATAACTTTTCAATGCAACTAATCTACTACATTTTCACCAAAAGTAAATTTCAAAATACAAGATAAAACAAATGCAAAATCATGTTTTCAATGATTTCCACAGAAAAAAATACTCAATCAATCAGAAAAATAAGCATCTCAACAATACCAACAAGAAGCAAGTGATGACCAATTGAATAGAAACCCTAGAACTCAGCTAGATTTCACTTCGAAGACACTGAGACAAATTTTGCAAATTAATCAAAGAAATAAACAAAAACATTGAGAAATCCAAGCATACAAGATAGGAAAATACCTTAGGGGCCAAGACACATGGATTGTAATGAAGAAAATTAAAAAATTCTCACATTGAAGGATCATCACTACTTTATATACCCAAACCCGTGATTATCGCTACTTTGCATAGGAAAACCCAAGATGGCATCACTACTTTGTATAGAAAAAGTACTTATGACTTCAGCATGACCAAAAAACGAAGATAATTTTCCACAATCATCGCAATCATCGCGACTGTAAAGCTAGAAACCGCGATCGCATTGCGACTAGAAAGGGTAAACCAACAATGGGTAAGGAATATGGGAAAAAAACTAAAAATATTCCAAGAAATAATCCAGAATTAACACTTTAAGGTAGTAATTAGTGATGGTATAAACCCAGGCTAATGCAGAAGACCCGAAAAAATGATGGTTTGTCAAAATATTCGAAAGATTAGGTTGAATGATTGGATGGAAAGGGTCAGAGGCTCCCCAGCAGAGTCACCATTTTGTTGACATAGATGATCCCTATAGCCCAATGAGTAGGTCTAGCAATGGAGGTGACAATCAACTATACATCTTCCTAGGTTATAATTGAAAAGTAGAATGACAGAGATGACCTACCTCATTCTGATGCTATTCTGATTTCCATTGTTGAGGTCCTTATACTCCTTGTGTCATGGCGTTTTTCCTGCTTCCCTCAATGCTTATGTACCTACAAATGTAATCAAGAGACAACAAATCATGTTAGAACCAATACCAAATCCAATAATAACCTACTTAGCTAATTAAGGAATTCCAAGTTAATACATACATGAACATATATATTTTGGGAAGATGAATGAGAAATTGTAATTATTTAAAGAATAAAGGGAAGCTTACAACCATAGACTTTATTTTGAAAGGCTCTCCTTGAGTGGTAATCCAATTCCATGCCAAGAAACTCTCCAAGCACTCCTCCTCCAAGTCTAATGAATAGCCTCTAGGCACAAGCTTATCACAAGGGTGCAAATAGACATATACGAACTTGACTCTAACCTTACCAACCTTTTGGGAATGGGAGAGGAGGAATTTATAGGCTGGGAGATGGATTTAGGACTCCTCCAAATATAGGATTAGGCCCATATATGAAGGAGGTATCTCATAGGGATAAGACAAATAGGTCAATTTAGGAGGATTCGACCTCATCTATGTGAAACCACCTATAGCTCCTCGCTTTGGAAGCTTCTACATCATGAAGCTTCTCATCCCCTTTGGGAAAATTACCTTTTTGAGATCATTGTAGGTATGAAAGGGAACAGAGTGATGCCATCGTGGGTCAAACTTGATGCATCAGGGGGCCATCATGGTTTTGAGCTTCATAAGAGCAATGACGCTCATTTTAGGAGTGTAAATGGATGAGTATACTATATAATAAGGGATCTGAGATGTATACATGCATGAGTATATTGTATAATGGTCATGTTTTGGGAACTTTAGGGTATGTCACAGGGAAATGAAAGAAGCATGAAAAAATACTTTGTAATGATTCATCATGACAATTTGATAATCATGGTGACTATTGGTGGAGCAAGTTGAGCTTCTTCACCTTGTATAGGTTGGGCAACTATGTATCCTTTGTGAGGAAAAGGATTGGCAAGCATGAGTGGATGAGATGAAGAAGGAGGTGGTAGAGGACTTATACCTATGGCCATAACTCAAATAATTAGTATAATTCATGTATGCATAAGTAAAGTGCCAAGATAAGCCCAAATAGAACAAATCCCAGCAAGATGAATGAAACTCTATTGAGAGGTAAGAGGCAAAATGTTTTATAAGAACATAGAAGGAGAAAGCTTAGACAAGTTATCCAGAGTGAGTTTGTAACATACGTAAGGAATTAAATGCAAACTAAACTTTACAACACATTGAAGTTAGTTAGGAGGAACCATACTAATATAATTAATATCATGTATAACATATAATACTCCTTATACTCCTGATATTATATTAACATGATATTATATATTATATATATCCCTAAAA
>APFE031308939.1:594013-637542 GCA_000404065.3 Pinus taeda | reverse complement strand
TGAAAGGGATGGAAAGGAAACTCCAAAGATTCTTTTTCATCATATAATCCCTTAAGTCTAAAAAAGTGTAAAATAATATGAAAGGGATGAATTTTCGATAGTTTTAACGAGCCGAACAAGACAACTGCTCAATCTTTTTGTGTAATAATCCCTCAAGTCCAAAAAGATTAAAATCTAGAGGAGGGATAGCACTTCCGATGACTTTAACGAGCCGGAGAGGCTAATCGCTCAGCAATCTTTTCATATTTTATGAGTTAGTTGAAAAGAGCTTAAAGGAGACTCATTTTTCGAGGAACGAGTGATAATTTCAGGTAGCAGCTGTTTCCAGGTAAGGTTTGGAATTTTCCAATCACGGAAGTGTTACAAGGATGGCTAATAGAATCACTCTTCGCAGATTTTCCTCGAAAGGGTAAACAATCAAATGGAGGTGAATGATCGGCTAAAAATAGAGTGGAGGTGATGGTGAGAACACGACCAAGGCTCAAAAGCTGGTGATAAGGCATTCACAATGGTTATTTACCGGTTGATTTCTTAATGAGCTTAAACTCTGGGGGAAACATTTTCTCATGGCTTATGTTTATTTTTTAACGAGCTTGAATTCTGCGTTAAAACTGCTCATGGCAAGTTTATTTTTAAATGAGCTTGAACCCTGCGGTAACACTGCTCGCCAGTCGTATAATAAGGATGTCTCATTCAAGATGCCATTTTTTATGGGGCTTGCACCTTTTTTAAGCTTTGCCCTAGATCCTTTCTTTATGCAAGCTAGGAAACAACCAACCTTATGAGTTTAAAGGGTTAGAGGTCCTACAAATTTAAAAAAATAAATTGTCACTCTTCGCTTGCATGCGGAAAGGTTTGCATGCCCCTGGGTATAGCAAAAAATTCCCAGTTTACCATGAAAGTTCCATCCGCACTGCTGACAAAATGCTTCCTTGGCAATGTCTACCGAAATAGACAAAGGTGAGTGGTGCAGACGCCTCCACTCACATAACTTTGACGAAGGTATCTTATTCCAGTCTAATCCCATTTTCCTGTAAGGATGGCTTTGTCAGACTAGTCATATATCGTCCACAAAGACCTAATCTATACCCAAGGTTTTCCTGGGTTTCTGTCACATCCTCCTGAATCACTTGCGCTCATTAGGTGGACAGACTAGAGATCAATGAGACATTTCTTGCATGAAAATACCATTTAGGGATGGCATTTGACTATTTGCTATGTGTGAACCGAGGAATGACATTTGGTCTATGAGCTTGATCATTCTACCTTCCTGCGGAAAACACATTACTCTAAAGAGTGAAGTGACAACGACTCCCATGCAATAAATATAGTTGCATCCAAGGAGTAGATTATAATCCAAAGTTCCTTGAACTACCATCACATTCATGTGAATGGTTTTCCTTCTTAAAGTAATGGGCACATTTTGAATGATCCCTAATGGTCGACTGGTTCCTTTGTCAAAGCCTGTCAGATTTCTCATTTCAGGAAAAAGCGATGGCTAACCAAGTGCTTTCCAAGCAGTTGAGGAAAGGATACTCACAGAAGCCCCTTCATCGATGACGGTACCAGCCATGACCATTCTATAAGCTTGTATAATGATTTGGAATGGTACACTAGCTGGTAAACAGGGTCTGCCTAGTAGATTCCAGTTGAAGGAAACGACTAGGTTGCTTGGAGGTGGGATCGAATAGATGGCCGGATATGACTTTGATGAACTTCCTTCCTGTGATAAAGGCATGGGTAGACTGCCCCCAAGTTCATCGGAGTCTGTGTTTACGAAAAGAATTTGAATGGTGTCATTCTCCTTGTCTTTAGTGACGGTATCATTCAAAGATGAACATTCTGAAAGCAACACCGGGTTAACTGCCACCTCAACCTTTTGACTTTCATCTGGTATGGATTCAAAGGGTTCATTTTCAATGGTAGACGCTTCAGCCAACCACAATGGTGGGCCAGCTGGATTTTCAACCAGTGGTGGACTTAGCAAGAGTTTCTTATATCTAGGAGGGAGCCGTAGCGGTGAAGTAGGACGATCATCCAAAATCTTTTAGCTTCGTCAAGGAAGGGACAATGGTGGACGGCGTGATTGCCTTCACAAAATTTACAAGGAAATCTGGGATTCCTTTTCTATCCAGATACTTCACTTTCACTGGTTGATGGTGTGCATTCAACATGATCGTCAGAGGTTGACGAGACCGGATTGTGCAAACGAGGAGACTAGTCCCTTAAGATTCGAGGGATGGAGGGACAATCTCGGTGATAGTGGTATCCATTGCAAATGACACATGGAGATTTAGGTTTAGATGGTGCGGTGTGAGGATTTTTGCTAGATGATGTCTGGTTGCCCCCTTTTGATTTTGGTTCCTTCTTCTTCTTTTCTTTTTTCGCTTTCTACTTCTTCTTCTTCTCAGTTACTTGATCTTTGGCTTTACCAGCTCTATCAAGCGAAGAGGAAGGAGGAGAGGAAGAATCAGATGAAGTAGAAGGTTGGTGGGAAACTCTAGTATCATCTAGTTGCTCACTTGACTGTTCAAGAATTACGGTATTTTGAACGACAGAGGTAGAGAAGAGCCATACGAGCAAACCAATCATCAACCCTGGAAGTGACAATGTGGCCATATGGGGTGCACCAACATCTCCCCAAGAGGAGAAAGGACTAGAATTTCCTCCAAGGGGAAATCCTTGGTTGGTAGACTCCATTTTTCTCAACCGAAAGACCAATGATGGAATTTGTGATGTTATTCTGACTAAAATAAATTTTAGATGCTTTGACACAACTTGTTTTTTTAATTTTAAAGAGTCGAGAAAAAACAAAAGATGACTTTAGTCGCCTTAGATTTTTAGTGAGCCTGAAGTGACAAGTGCCCAGATGGACCTTTTCTTTTAAGGAGTCTGAAAAGGAGCAAAATAGACTTCTCTAGAGATCTAGGTAGAGGGGATTACCAAACCAATCACAAAACTGCAGAATACTTTTTACAGTACGGTAGTCAATCTTCTCGAATGTTGTGTTCAGTGCATTGCGATCGATAGGGCGGCAAACACGGATTCCTAAGGATAAAGGATGCAGCCTATTGTGGTCTCCCAATATATACTCGACAGTACGTGGGAGCACAAGCCCGTACTAGCACTTGCCGTCTCAAAGTGGAGGAATCACCCAACCAACAATGAAAACAATAGTTACCAGGTTTTAGGACACGAGAATACGTCTCTAGCCTAGACCTCTATATGTTGTGCGTTAGGTTCCAAAGCATTGTTAGATTCATTAAATTTATTTTAAGTTGATCTTTTTTAAAAATTTGCCTTCCAGGTTCACCTCCTGATGTGTATACAATTCCTAAAATGCAGTCTAAGATGATAAACAACTGTTTAATCTTCTTTTGGCAATGAAAATCCTAGCTACTAAGGAAAGAAGGTTGAGAATGTTTTAATAAAGAGCACAGAGAACACACTAAATGCACAGTCCTAAATCAAACCAAGCAGTCTAAGTGCAAATGCACATGCATGTATTTGTTTTCAGCCTTCTTAATGTATGAATGACAATAAGAAAGCTAAGTACAAATCTGAATTATTTTCAAAGCAACAATACTCAACAAATTTCTTTTCAAAATGAAGTGAAGGTAAGGGAGACACTTTGCAATTTCGAAATGAAAATTTCTTTTCGACACTTTAAAAACTACTAATTCAAATCATATACAATAGTAACCGTATAATCGACTATCAAGAACAATGGGATTCTCTTCTATAACTTAAAACGACAGCTACGACACATTTAGATTTAGAAACGACAGTTCGACTATGCTACTTCTTTGCAAAAGAGAACTGAAAATGGCGCACAATACATAAAAACACTTACAGTTCTTTGCACAATGGAGGTGGAATGATGTAAGAGAAGGGGGTTTTCATAGAGATACACTGACCACAGACAGCAAAACTCCTAAATAGGACTGAAAATAGTGAGGAAAAACCAAATTCTGAAGGCAAAGCTAACCTTCCCTGACCATCACACCTGTCACAGAGTGGACTCAGTATGCAACGCACCTACTGCACACAGGAAGTGCAATGCACACAGACTACCTCAAAGGCAGGGTGCAATAGTACTAGTGCGAGACTTTTAACGCGTTTTTGCTCACAATTTGTAATTCAGTTCAGGGATTTAGGCCGAGTAAGTGATGTTCAGTATATGTAAATCACAGGGGTTGATCTAAGGACATTACTAGAGCCACCACTTAGGGAAATTAGAACGTTTGCAGATCAATTGTTTAATTCACAAACAAAACCAAAGATAGACTAAAGCACCATTGATCTACTTTGCATTTGTATAACAAATGTAGTTCGAAGGCTAGTTGGCTTGACTTTAGGCTCCATCTGTAAGTTTATAAAATAAACAAAGATAGGCTAAAAAACAATCTATTTGCTCCCCAGTGGAGTCGCCATTTTGTTACTGGGAATAGTGTCCACTCGCAGCTGCTATTCCCACTAAAACTGGTAGCTATCTTAGAAATAAATAAGTAAAGTCTACTTTCGCTTCCCTTTATGAAAATAGATAAGAGTGGAACAAAGGACACCAACCTTAGTTTTGTGCTTGGTTTCCTTGTTTTTTTCCTCTCCTTCCTTATAGGTCTTTGCCACTTCTTCTTCGTCTGCCCAGCTTCAAAGAGCACCTGTGGAATCAAAGCAACATACTACTATCGAAGAACAGTGATCTATATTCATAAATAACCTAGGACCAGATATGTGTTCACCATACAAATGCATATATAATCAAACATACAAGAATATGGAGGAAAACTTGAATAGCTTTATTAAGATCAAGAATAGCAAGAGGATGACAACCATATGTTCTGACGTAGCATCATCCTCCAGCAAGAAAGCCCTTCTTCACCTCAAGTAAAGCTTAGATCACCCAACACTATGAAGTTACACCAGAAAACCAATAGCACTTCTCTACAAGATACAAGATTCCAGTCTCTGGATCTCTGTGATGAGGGATCCATATATAGATGATTGTAGGGGGGTGAGTCATATTCTGGGGTCTTGATTAGTGTCCTCTCTCTGATAGTCCTTGATTCCACTTGGAGACTGATGATCTCTTACTCATCCCTAGTTGAAAATAGAGAGGCAAGTGTCAAAGGGGAAGCTTCTGTAAGATTCCATGATCATCCACCTCGCAAATTGTCCCTGTCGTTTGTCCATTCCTGACCATCGCACCCTATAGAGGGGCCATTCAGTATGCATCACACCCTTTGTACTGGGAAGGTGATATGCATCGCACCCTTTGCACTGGGTATTCAATATGGTCCAGTTTTGACCATTTCTGAGCAGTTTTTAGTGGAGAACTTCTGGGAGATGATGTAATCAGCTGACCTTGTTCCTTTAGGAAATGAAGCAACGCTTTTAGGGACTTATGAGCCCTCACCTTATGGACATTTACGATTGGGGTTAACGTGCCCAAAAATTTCTATAACACTTGGCACATTCCTTCTTTAAGATGTTCGAAGGCCTTTCTTGCTTCTGGTGTCCATAAAAATGCATCTTTCTTCAATAATATTGTTAGAGGTGGTGCTATTTTCCCATAATTCTTAAGAAACTTTTGATAATACCCTCTCAACCTGAGAAATACTTGGAAATGCTTTATGGATGTGGGGATTTTCCATTCCTTAATGGCTTTAATTTTTCTAGGGTCTACCTTAACTCCTTCATGAGATACAATATGACTCGGATATTCCACTGCTTGTACTCCAAAGAAACATTTGGATCCTTTTGCATATAATTGTTTCTCCTCCGATAGTTGTAGCACCCTGTCAACATGTTCAACATGATCCTTCCAAGACTTGCTGTAGATTAGTATGTCATCAAAAAATACTAACGCAAATTTTCTAAGGGTTTGAAAATGGAATTCATCAAACCTTGAAATGTAGAAGGTGCATTGGTAAGGCCAAAAGGCATGACCAAAAATTGATAGTGACCCTCATGATTTCTAAATTTTTCTTTCGAAATGTCTTCAGTCCTCATTCTGGTTTGATGATATCCTGAATGAAGATCCAACTTGGTGAAGTAAATTGATCCATGAAATTCATCCAATAATTCATCAATGATAGGAATGGGAAACTTAACTTTAATAGTGAGCTTGTTGAGCTCCCTATAATCTAGACACATGTGCCATGAGCCATCCTTCTTGTGCACCAATACTATTGGAGTAGAGAAAGAACTTTGGCTAGGTTGAATTATACCAGCCTCTAGCATTTCTGCAACCATACATTCGATTTCACTCTTTTGGGAATAGGGATATCTATACAGCCTGATGTTTCGAGGAACACTTCCTGGAATCAAATGAATAACATGATCATGATCATGAATAGGTGGGAGACCTTTGGGAGTGTCAAATACGTTGGAATGAATATCCAAGACTTTTTAGAGATCTAGAGAAATAGATGATTTCGATGTGGAAATATCTAGCAAACATAATTGTACAATTACACCTTGTTGTTCGTTTTTTACAAGCTTTGTCATACCATTAGAGTTGATTATCATTCCCGGTTTCCCTGCAATATCCCTTAGTTCAAATTCCTTTCCTTCCACATAGAATTTCATGAAAAGCTCTTAAAGGTTAAAAGCTATTGTATCCAAGGATTGTAGCCATTGAATTCCTAATAGAACATCAGCAACTCCCATTGGAATGGAAATCATTGGGCTATTCAATACATATTCTCGCATGGATAGCTTGATATTATGGCAATTTCCAGAGCAATTTATCATTCCTCCACTTGCAACCATCACTTGACACTCTGGCGCTGGATGTAGAAAGTAATTCAATTCTTTTACTATCCTACAATGAATAAAATTGTGGGTACTTCCTCAATCAATCAACACTATTACCTTTTTCTTCTTGATATGTACTTCTATCTTGATGGTTTTAGGAGTGGTAATTGTAACCAATGCATTACAAGATATGGTCATATCCATTTCTTCTTTATCTAGGCTTTGTTCTTGGAGTATATCCTCTTCTTTTAACTGTTCTTGTTCCTTTCCTTCTTCCTCTTCACAATCTATGTAGAAGAATTTCTTCGCAGCACAATTATGACCTTTAGTGTATTTGCTATCACAACTGTAACAAAGCCCTTTTGCTATTTTTTCTTCTAATTGTTGTGGTGTAAACCTTATAGGTTATGGAAGGATAGGGGCAACAATACTTCCATCTTTATAGTTGTGAGTGGTAGGCTTCTTGGTTGCCATAATTTTGCTTTCAATTTTTCTTGCTAACCTGAATGCCTTCTCCAATGAATCAGGTTCCCAAAGATGAACATCATGTTGGATATTCTCCTTTAAAGTCCCTATGAGCACCTCAATCCTATGCTCCTTTGGAATATTTTTTACCCTTATGTTAATTTTTTGGAACTCCTCAATGTGCTCCATCATTGAACCCTTTTGTTTGAGACTTATCAATTGGCTAAAAAAAGTGTTGCTTTTTGTATCCTTGTAATGTGATGTCATTTCTTCAGTAAAAATTGCCCAAGTGACAATTTGTTTACGAGAGAAAAGCCATTGATACCATACAAACTAATTTGGTTCCAAATATAAAGTTGCAATACGTACCTTTTGTGTGTTTTGCACATAATTGAGATCGAAAATTGCTCCATTTGTAGTATCCATGTTGCGGGATCCTTACCATCAAACTTCCTCATATCGATTTTTGGAATATGGTGGGTCTTTAATTCAACATTAGAGTCTATGAAATCATGATTAAAATTTCTTTTGTTCTCATCACGAGTTTCGTTTACTGCCCTTTCACCATTAGTGACCATTTCTTGTAGCAACTTATTCAAATTTATCTTCAATTCTTCCTATTATCATCCATGCCTTCCATCTTAGCGTCCATGCCATTCATCTTAGCTTCCATGCCATACATATTAGCTTCTACATCTTTCTTTAAACCATCCATCTCAGATTCTGTTACTTTTTGTGCGAGTGACATTTGTTGCACTTGGTCTCATAATTTTGATATATCATGTTGCATTTCTTCCTCTTCTTCATGAGTCATGATAGAGCTTTCAGGTTGCTTACTAGGTGTTTGTATTTTCTTTCCCCTGGGCATCAATTACCAATAATAATGGTTTACTATTCCCTTTGAATTCCTTCAAACTAATTTTTCAAACAAAGCTTATGCAAAATTAAAAAAAACTACACACCTTTTTTCACTTTGTGGGAGCTCTACATTGCATCTGATGTATCTCTGTAATTTCGGATCATCCAATTCTAAAACTATGACCTACGGTAGCCTTCTGTGTCCTCTTTCCAATGCCACCAGTCTGATTGAATTTAGATTCTCCAAGGCAGCGTTATGCACAATCTCCCAAGATGACCTGATTATAAACCTTTCCAGAAGAGTGAACTTGTGTGAAGTGTCACGTGTCACTATTTTGACCTTAGTATCTGAAAAATATATACAAGAAACTACAGTCTATCCTCTTTCTGTGTCTTCTTATGAAATTTCAATCTGATGCTCAAAACAAAAGTTATGACGATTTTCCCCAGGTCACATGTTTGGAATGAAATTCAGGAGTCTGCACAAAGGACAACTTCCTCAAATCATATTTCCACAAATATAATGTAAAGCGCTCTGAAATTCAGAATCGAGGTTCATAACTATTTCCTCCCAAATGGGTTTTTGTTTTAGCATCTGAAACATCGCAGAAAAAAGTTATAACACAAATGCCACGATGACCTGTTTGGAGTAGCGAAACACTAGAATTCAAAGCTCTTATCCCAAATGTTATGAAACCAACTCACAAAAAGATAGAAAAGATAGTTAAACACCTTAGAATTTAGCCTCTTTGAGGGGGAAACCTCCTTTACATTACACAAATGAACAATTCTTGGATGATACAAATGACAAAACCTCCTTTCTATATATAGGAGTCTAAGGGGTCACAATATAACTAAGCCAACCTAACAATAATAATATAAAGGCACAAAAATAACAATAGAAGGATTCTATGGGGCACAGTAATAAAAATATGGGGACAATACGGGCACAACAATATTAATAAGGGATATAGCTACAATAGTAATGGGGGTATCACTAGTATTATAGGGACCTAACATATTAGAAAAAATTGGAGTTGTTAAAGAGGGAGCATTCATAATGACTTGATTGACTAAATCACAAGCTTCTCTTTCCTTCTGTCCCCACTTAAAGATTGATTTTTCATTAATCATGATTTGTAATGGTAAAACCATGATTTGTAATGGTAAAACCATTTGGGAAAAGTGATGGACAAATCTCTTACCAAAAATTTTCTAACCTAGAAACTACTGTATTGGTTTTTTATTATGGGGAAGAGATATTTCAGAAATTTCTTTTATTCTATCAATATCAATATAGATTCCATTTTTGGATACAATAAACCCTAAAATCTTACCTTCATCTAGAGAAAAATAAGATTTCTTTTGATTTAATGAAATTCCATACTTCTTCTAGTTTTCAAATATCTGCTTCAAGTGATTTGAATGGTTGTTTCTCCTCTTCGAATAAGCAGTTATGTCATCCAATTAAATCACAACAATTTTGTTTATCACGCCCTTGAAATCTATATCCATAGCTCTTTGGAAGGTTTCCGCTGTGTTTATTAAACCAAAAGGCATTTTTTTGGGAGGAATAGGTCCCCCATTTAGTTATGAACATAGTATTTAACCTCTCATCTAGGTGGAGAAAGATTTGATTATATATTGAAAATCCATCAAGAAACGACCATAGTTATGAACTAGCGAGTGTTCACAATATTTGTTCCATAGTCACCAAATTTGGGAAATTGTCATTCTCACGGGCTTTATTAAGATTTGTAAAATCTATGCAAATACAAGTGTCACCATTCTAATTCCTGACAGGTACTAAGTTTGAAACCCATTTTGACTTTAACCTACCATCTAGGTGGAGAAATACTTGGTTATATCTTGAAAAGCCATCAAGAAACGACCTTATTTATGAACTAGCTAGTGATCACAATATTTGTTCCATAGTCGGCAATGGGAAATCTATGCAAATACAAATGTCACCATTCTAATTCTTGAGAGGTACTAAGTTTGAAACCCATTTTGACTACCTAACAGGAAAGATAATCTTGGCTTTAAGGAGTTTATTCAGCACAGACTTGATTTGACTTTCTAAATTGGGGTGAATTTTCATTAATTTATGCTGTATTGATTTCTCATTAGATATCATGGGAATAGTGTGTTGTATGGTGGAGGTATCATATGTTTTAATATCACTGTAGCTCCAAGAAGAGATACATTTATACACTTTTAACAAATTAATAAAGGCTAATAACTCATCAGGTGAAAGACCAAGTCCTAGATTGACGTTTTATGGTTTAATATCAGTTCCAAGGTTTACTAGTTTAAATGTTAAGGTTAAACTTTGGAGTTTAGAATTGGTAACCTTCTTAAATCTGTCTTTTAGATTATAAATATCTTCAAGTTTTACTATAGACTTAGGTATGGGGTTCTCATTGGATTTCTATTTCAAGTGATTATCATGTTCATTTTCATGAATTCTCTGATCATCATATGATCTTTTAGATGTCAAAAATCTTAAGATATCTTCGTTGTCATTTAACACTCACCAATTGGTGATATTATCGGGAATGGATGGTGGAAAAATTAATTCTATGGAAAACCTATCTAGACTATAATCCTCTGATGGTATAACCTTGGATGTTATGTTAGCCAGGAGGTCAACACTTGCACTTTGAAGTCTAGGAATAAGAGAGATGTTGAATGCTAAAAAATGTGAAGTAAGATCCTGGACTAATGATTGGTAATGTCTTAAGTCCCCAGAGAGACAATGAATGGTGTTTCTTACTTGTTTGATAACAATTTCACAATCTCCAAAAACTTGAATATATTTTATATCAAGACTTATTGCTTTATATAAACCTTGAATCAGTGCCTCATATTCAACACTATTATTCTTACATTCAAATTCCAACCTACATACTAGCACTAGTTTTTTTCCTTCTGGAATAATTAATATACAAACAACTGTTCCACCATCATTGGATTTAGATCCATCAAAATATAAAGTCTAACATACAGTTTTAACTAATGGTTTATCTATAAGATTTATGAATCTGGAAGTATGTGTTTGACAAAAAGTTCTCAATATAGGAAGTAATAGAGTGATCGAAAAAAGTTGACTTTTGTGCATTAAAATTTCCTAAAAATGACTAAGAAGAGTAGTTTCCAATGATATTATTGTTAAAATCTATTGGACCATTTTCATATTCAAAATTAGTCATTGTATGCTTCAAATGTTTTTCTCAGTCAATTCTGATTTGATTTGGCTTTCCATTGTATGGGAGCCACATGTGAGACCAATCTATTGCAAAATAGCCATGAAGTTTCTCAAACTAGTATCTACTAAGAATTAAACCATAAAATTTGGGAATATCATCAAATAGTATATCAATTATGTCACAAACTTTTGGATTAGAATAAAGTCAAATGGTGACTAAATTCATTTCCCCTAAGACTTCAACTTATTTTCTATCAAGTTGAACAATGTGGACTGCAAACTTTTGGGGTGAAACATTTAATTTTGTGTAGACCGATCTTCACATTATGTTTGAAGAGGCCCCTGAGTATATCAAGCAATTGTGCAGATTTTTATTGAAGATTTCATAAGTCAAGAGGAAAGGGGGAGTATGTGAGTTAGATCTATCACCAATTAAGATAGCATCGATAGGCTCAACTTTATTTGATGAATCATTGGGAGGCTTACCCATTCCTCTAGAAGCTCGGATAACATAGTAGTAGAAAGAGGAGAAGCAAGAACTGCATTCAATTCTTTTAGTAATTTCTTATGATGATGTTTAATCTTACTAAGCTCATGAAGACATATATCTTCTCTTGCCTTCTTCATGTCCTCCACTATGTTATATTCCATGGTATCAGCAACTACCAAGGTTTTGGATGAATATGGAGGATTAGATGAGGATGGGGTTGGTTGAGGAGATATAGGAGAAGGCTTTTTACTGACCAATTTATCATTGGTAGCAGAGGTTGGGGGATTTTTCTTTTGGATTGATTGTTTTGAATGAACAAAGCCTTTTCTCCTAGTGCTAACATGTAAAGCTTCTTGTTCATCTTCATTTTTTGAAGTAGGTAGGATAAAATCCCACATTCAATGTACTTCATCCAATTCTTCATATTCAATTTCATCATTAGATAATGCAGTTTCTTCATAATATTCATCTAAATCATACTCAATATTGGATATTGTATTTGGAGGTTGATGATTAGATGTCAGATTCTTCTTGAAGGATCGAAAAGGCTTCTTAGAAGAGGACTTAGCTACCTATTTATTAATTTCTGCCATATCATTTGACATGGTTTTAAGGACTTTTTGCAAGCCTTCAAGATCGAAAGGACCCTTAGGGGTTTTCTTCTTTGATTCATCCTTAAATGTGACATTTTCGTCTCTCTTTCTTCCCGGGTAGTCTTCTTTTCCAATGCAACTATTGTCTTTTCTACAGACAAATATTCTTTCATTTTTTCTACTAAAGTAGCCTTGTTGGCTCTATCCACAAAAATCGTTATACTGGAAGGAAGATAAGAAATACACCACTTGATCCCGACATCAACACTAGGATTTCATGTGGCTAGGATTTTCTTTATGAATTTATTGAATCTAGAATTGGAATCTTTGATATTTTCACCTGCCTTAGCTTTTAAATTACAAAGATCATTAATAAGGGATGCAATTGTGTGGTCATCACCAGATTTTAGCTAATAATTATTCAAACATGTCCCAATTAGTAATAGACCCTGGTGGTAATGAAAATTACCATGAACTTCCTGATCCTTGGAGGGTGTAGCTAAATAATCTTACTACAAATTCTTCTTCAAATACTCCATTAAGATTAATGGCTAACATATAATTATGATATGCTCTTCAATAGGTAATCCATCATCAAGATTGAATTTTAGTAGCCATCTTTCAGGATGCTTAGGTAGATCGTGGCTAGGTGCTACCATTTGTAGAGCTCCAAGATTGGCCCATGGTCTAACTGGTGGTGGTGGTTGTTGTTGTTGTTATTGTTGTCTTCCTACCATTATTGGAGTTTGGGAAGAGGTGGGTATTGAGGGTGATTGGGTGGAAGAGGAGGTAGGTTGTGTATTACTATTGGCTAAACTAGCTCCACTACCTTAAGAAGAAGGGGTATTAATAGGAATGAATGGAGGGAATGAAGGTGTTTTTGAAGGAGAGTTTGACAAAACCTCACTATTTGATGTCTGTGACTCAGATTTCTTAGTCTTATTTTCGAAAGAATGAAGATGAAAGTCAAATGGAGGAACCCCAAGATTCTTTCTTTGAGAACAAGTCAGAATCTGAGTAGGTTGTAAATAGAAGCTACACGTCATTCATAAACTTTAGATGGCATGATATTTTATGCCAAAATAGAGATTTCTCCTAATTTATTTATAAAGTCTGGACCTCAGGTGATTTAGGATTATAATTTGAAGAAGGTGCATCGAGAAATGTACTCAGAGATTTAGGAGGTGATTACTCAACTTCTGATCTAGAAATAGGATTTTTCGGTGAAGATCTAGTAGTTGGAGGTGATCTTGAGGGGGTGACTTTTGGAATGGTTTGTTAATTTAGATTGAGATCTCTTTGCCATTCATAGTCGGTTCTCTATTATAGCACCAAAATTTTGAGGCCTCAAAAATCAGTGAAACAACATGGTGGGAAACTAGCCAGCCTGAGATGTGAATATCATCCCTTTTCCATTTGGAAGAGTGGCTCCAACTGGATATAATGGGACCAATTTCCTAATAAAAATTTGATAGCATGGATAAAGTGTTGACGACCAAAAGCAAAGTGATAAATGCGGTGGTTTTCAAGCTAGAATGCATGTATATTAATATATCTATTATTGATATGATAATCACCCTATGAGTGACCTCAGTTAAAGATTTTTTTAATGAAGGTATTATAAACTGATGTGCTGGTATGTGTGTCTATGTTATTTAAGCAACAGATCGATTAGATTGCAAATACACAAACACTTAAAATGGAAAACACTAGAGAAACACAGTAAGCAATTACAAGAACACAAGAAATTAATAAGGAGTTCACCCTATTCTCTAGGGCTACATCTCTGTTCCAGCTCTTAGTGGTGGCCTTCTTTTATTGTGTCTTGAAGCAGAGAATTACAATGAAGGAGCTCAATATGAGTCTCCTAAAATAGATTGGCTTGGAAGGGTGGTTCTTGGATTACCCAAGCCACTGGAGTACACAGACTCGCTTCCTTACCAGCTCCTTGACCTCTCTGGTCTGATAGAATCTCTCAGGGATGGCTTAAATATCTCAAGCTCTCTGGTGCTCGACGCTGCCTTTGGTCAGCTTGGCCCTCTATCTTCTTTTTGCTTTTTGCTTCACTGGTTGTTTTCTCTTTTTTGTCTTCTGTCTTCGATTCTACCATTTTGTGTTTGGTGTCCTTTCTATTCTATGTTCATGGCTTTAAAGCCATTCAAGCTCATGGCAGTTCACTTCCTTTTCCACCTCTATCGGATTGCCTTCTTGTAGCTGCACTTGGAGTTCCCTACTCTCGGCGTCATCATCAAACTCACAGGGAGTGACCATTTGTCCTCCTGCAAACCGTGCTAGCCTGCTTCATCGGTCCAATTCTTTGGTTACGTTGTGGAATGATTCTTCCACCACCTTGGCAGTCAAAGAGGACCTCATATTCTTCTAACATTAAATATGGTCTTACCATCAAGTGCAATATCAACTTTCAGATCTGGATCCCCCAGATCCAACGAGATCTGCTCATTTCGCGCGGTTCACTTGCTTGACCATTAGCATGCAATGAGCGGCGGTTTTCTCTCTCCTCTGCTTTCCATGTGTTGGGCGCTGAGTGGAATCACTCTGATTTCACCAAAACTACTTATCGACCAAGGGTGCCTCCAATCAATACTGATGGTTTTGGAGTGGGTCCACCTTTATCTCTTAGCCATTTGTCCCATGGTTTCCCCAACTCCCACATGATCAAGTGCTCGGGGCCTCTCCTTCTTGAGGGTTTTTTCCCAGCTCTGCGTCATTAGCACATCAAAAATTCCCTTCGTTTCTCGATCCGGGCTCCCCAGGGGCTAATTTCACCTCCCTTGTAGTCTCCATGGGCCTCAGTCAAAGTGCCTTGACCCAGGTCCTCGTTGTTCCACGCTGGCTACTAACTACCACTATTTTAGAAGTGTTTTTGATCATTGTTCTCAATTCTTTGAAGTCTATCCCGACCTGATACAGCCATCGTTCCTTTGATGTGCTTCATGGTTCCAATTCAGATCATGACCTTCCCACTAAAATTCTTTTGGACCACCAAAAGTTGGTTTTCAAGCATCAACTAAGTGATGGTATTGTTGTCACACTTGTCCAATCTCAATCCACTTTGCTGCTCGGCTTTGAACCTTTAAGCCCAATTCTGAGGCACTCAACAACTCCTATGCATGTTATCCTCACCTTCCTGTCTAGCACTATGTCTTCCTGCAATTCATTAAGATATTCAGGTAGCGGGTCATCAACAGAAGGCAACCGACTCCGCTGTTCAGGATCCTCAATCATTGAAGGCTCAAACAATCTCAAGCAATCTGCAGTTACGACTAAGTAGATGTGCATGTATGCTAGTAGATCAAGGCGAAAATCATTCTCACCAATCTTCTCAAGTATTTTGAAGGGTCCATACCTAATACGATTTAGCTTTTCACCTTCACCTTGCATCATGTCCTTGGTAATATATAGCCAGACCTAGTCACCAAATTGAAAACTATGCTCCATCCGATGCTTGTTATGCCTAGCCTTGTATTTGGCTTGGCTCTTTTCTAGCTATTCCTATACTGCCTAGTGGATCTGTTGGATCTGTTCAATGCACCTAGTTTCCTTGTCCACATCATTGTGTCCATCACTGTGGTATCTTTACCAAAGACAAAATCTAAAAGAGACCTTAATGTGAAACCAAAACAGGTCTCAAAAGGAGATCTCTGTGTAGAAGAATGTTTTTCTCTACTGTAAGCATGCTGCACATAACACAAGTGTTCATCCCAAAGCTTAGGATGTTTACTGCAATATCCTCTGAGTAACTGGATCACTGTCCTATTAACTACTTCTGTCTGGCCATCAGTTTGTGGATGAAAAGCTGTGCTTTTTTTCAGTTTGGTGTTCATCAGTTCCCACAGACTTGACCAAAACTTCCCCACAAATTGCGTGTCTTGATCAGATACAATAGAAGTGGGTAATCCAAAATGATCCCATACATGTTCAAAGAACATTTTTTGCAATTTGTTCAGCTGTGATCTGTTTATTACAAGGTATAAAAATACACATTTTGCTGAACCTATCAACAACAACATATAGATAATCATGAGCTTTCCTAGATTTAGGCAGCCCTCCGACAAAATCCATGGAAACACTTTCCCAAGGGTGCGAAGGAACTGGTAATGGAGTGTACAAGCCTAGTTTTCTATTGTTGGGCTTGCTTTTAGCACACATAGTACACCCTCTCACATATCTAGAAACTATCTCATTCATTTTTGGCCAATAACAAAATATTTGTAGCTGTGTAATTAGTTTACTTACCCCAAAGTGACCTGATATCAGATAAGTGTGTGCTTCTCTAATTATCTTTACTCTCTCAGTTTGTGGGATGTAGAGTTTCCCATAATGATATAAGAGTCGGTCCTTTACATGATAATCCAATTCTTCTACTCTTTTGCCTTGACTCAAAGTTGCATATACATCTTTAAAGTCTATATCTTGAGCATATTGTTCAATGTAGCTTTCATGTAGTACAAAATTATGCTTAAGTATAGCAGATGCATTTATAAAGGGTCTAGATAACATGTCTGCAACTTTGTTATGTATGCCATTCTTATATCTAATGACTAAATGAAACTGTTGTAGAAAACCCATCCACCTGTAATGTCTTGATTGCTACAACTTAGTTTGGGAGTGCAGATATTGAAGTGGTTGATGATCAGTATGTATTACTTTCTCTTTGCCCATTAAGTAATGTTTCCACTTTTTCACACTCTGAACTAATGATTAAAAGTCTCAGAATGATAACATATGGGTTTACCATGCTGTGTCAACACTACTCCCATGGCATAGTCACTGGCATTTGTTTGGATCTCAAATGGTTTTTGTAGATCAGGCAGTGCTAGTACAGGTGATGTACTAATCTTTTCTTTGAAGGTGTCGAAGGCTTTCTAAAGTTTGCCTCCTCACTGAAACACCTTGTTCAATCTTATTAAAGCACGTAAGGGAGCTGCAATTGAGGAAAAGTTAGAAATAAACTTCCTCCAATATTGTGTTGCTCCTAAGAAGCTCGTCACTTTTGTAGCAGACTTGGGTTTAGGCAAGTTTACAATGATTTCCACTTTAGAGGGATCTATTTTCAATTCACCACCCCCTATGATATGACCCAAATAGTTTAGAGATGTTTTTCCAAATTCACATTTTGAGAGTTTAACATAAAGTTTTTCTCTTTTCAAAACATCTAATGTCTGCTTAACATGCTTTAAGTGTTCTTCCCACATCTTACTAAAAATCAGAATGTCATCCAGATACACAATAACAAAATCATCAACAAAAGGTTTGAGTACATCATTCATTAATCTCATGAAAGTAGTAGGAGCATTGGTCAGGCCAAAAGGCATAACCAGCCACTCATACAATCCCTGCTTTGTCTTGAAAGCAGTCTTCCATGCATCTTGTTTTGCAACTCTAACCTGAAGGTATCCACTGTGGAAGTCTAGCTTGGTTAAATAAACAACTTCCTTCAATTGATCTAAATGATCATCTATGCGAGGAAGGGGATAATGATTTTTTATTGTTATCTTATTTAGTGCTTGGTAGTCAATTCACATTCTCCACAAGCCATCTTTCTTTCTCACCAAAACGATTGCTGACCCACATGGTGATGTGTTAGGCCTAATGAACCCCTTCTCGAGCAACTCTTTGAGCTGCTTCTTGATTTCAACATTCTCTAAAGCAGACAACCTGTACATTTCAATGTTAGGCAATGGAACATCTTGTTGCAAAATAATATCATGTACTATTTCCTTTTTGGGTGGCAGATCTCTAGGTTCTTGAAACAAAGCATCATACTCTAAAACAAACTTTTCTATACCAGCTTGCTACTTAGCATTGCAACCCTCAAATACATTGGTTTTATCAGGTTTTTTTTCCTTTACCAGCATCACTAAGAATTGTTTGCATGAATTTATCATTTTTTTCATCTGCCCTGAATTGATGAGAGTATAATTATTCTTGAGCTTATGTTCTAAGCTCTATAGAAAATAGCCTTTCTATCATACAAATAAGGAATTTATAAAAAAATTCCACATATATCCAAAGGAATTATGTCTAACTCAACCTCATCTACAAATGCTGACCCAAACAAAAACTTGAGTTTGCACTGTCTAGTCACTTGTAGTTGTGCTTTATCATTCAACCATCCTAATGGGTATGGTTTCTTGTAAGATGTAGTTGCTCATCTGAATTTCTTTACAATTGCTTTAGAAATCAAATTTACTTGTGAGCCACTATTAAACAAAGTATCAATCTTTTGATATTTGGAAACAACTCGAATATGGAAAAGCTCATGTCTTTTTCTCTCATGCTCTTCATCAATCATAGATTGAGCAGAATTACTAGTAGATGCTTCAAAATTCTTATCTTTGATACCTATGGCTGCAATGGTTGTTTCATCTCCCGAATATGACCCCAAATCTTTCTAGATAGTTGCAGCAGTCTTCTTCTTCTTACCCTCAGACTTCTTAGGTCTTAGCTCTGGATGCAAAATCCAACAATGCTTATCATCATGCCCATCCTTTTTATAGTGAGTGCATGAAGCTTTGCTTTTTTGTGCAATGTTTGCCTTCCTAGCTTTCCACTTCTGCTTTGTTTTCTCCTTGCTCTTACTTGCAGTGGGTTGGGACGTTCCCCCAACTTCTAGATTTCCATTATTTCCTCTAGCTTTTAGATGAGTAGCTTTTACAGATACCTCATCTATACTAGTGGGATTTAACATGAGGATGGTATGCCTCATGTAGCTGTGTAGACCACCAATGTACTTCAAAAGAGTCTCTGGTGAGTCTAATGAGATCCCTAGAATCAATGCTCTCTTTAAAAATTCTTGAGTGTACCCTTGCACACTTTTCCCTTTCAATTGCTGAAGAGTTTGCCAACTCATTGTGTCTTGTTGCATGTAGGCCAATGGATATAACTGCTTCTTGATTGCAGAACCAAAGTCACACTAAATAGAGATAGTCTTACCATGTCTTTTCATGTCAGCTTGGGTTTTGCCTTCCCACCAAACCAAGGCAGTACCTCCTAGGCATAGGCTCACCAACTGAATTTTGCTCTTGTTTGAGTTGATGTTTTATACTCTACAATAAAAATCGATTTGTCTAATCCAATTGTCCAACTTTTCAACATTTAGCTCTCCATCATATATAGGGAAACCAAGTTTAACATCTAGCTTGATCAAAGATGCTTTCTTATTATGCATAGGGCTATTAGGAGGTGTGAGGAAACTTTCCTCTTTCCCTTTTCCTTTTGAGTAGTCATGGGAATGAGACTCATCTTCTTCTTTGTCTTGCTTAGAACTTGATGAATCTTCATCCTTATGCTTTCTAAAGTCCCTATACATTTCTTCTACCATATAATTTATAGCTAGGAAACATTCTATGAATTGGTGGTCTGGCCCCATAGAACCTTCCTTTGACATTGTCTTCCGAGGATAGACTCTCCCAATTTCAGGATTACTTTCGACCAACTCTCCTTCTCCTAATTTAAGCTTTGATCTAGTGAGCATTGAAAGCTAAACCAACACAAGCTTGTCTAACCTTACAACCTAGAGCTCTGATACCACTTGATCTGATAATCACCCTATGAGTGACCTCAGTTAAATATTTATTTAATGAAGGTATTATAGACTCATGTGTTGGTGTGTGTGTCTATGTTATTTAGAAATGGATCGGTTAGATTGTAAATACACAAACACTTAAAATGGAAAATAGCATAGAAACATAGTAAGCAATTACAAGAACACAAGAAATTAATAAGGAGTTCACCCTATCCTCCAGGGCTACATCTCTGATCCAACTCTCAGTGGTGGCCTTCTTTTATTGTGTCTTGAAGCAGAGAATTACAATGAAGGAGCTCAATATGAGTCTCCTAAAACAGATTGGCTTGGCAGGGTGGTTCTTGGATTTCCCAAGTCATTAGAGTACACAGACTCTCTTCCTTACCATCTCTTTGACCTCTCAGCAATGGCTTGAATCTCTCAAGCTCTCTAGTGCTAACGTTGCATTTCGTCAGCTCGACCCTCTGTCTTCTTTCTTCTTTTTGCTTCACTAGTTCTTTTCTCTTTTCTGTCTTCTGTCTTCGGTTCTGCCACTTTGTGTTCGGTGTCCTTTATGATCTATGTTCATGGCTTTAAAGCCATTCAAGCTCATGGCAGTTCGCTTCCTCTTCCCCCTCCATCGGATCGCCTGCCTACAACTGTGCTTAGAGTTCCCTGTTCTCGGCGTCATCATCAGACTCACAAGGAGTGGCCACTTGTCCTCCTACAAACTGTGCCAGCCTACTTCGTCAATTCAATTCTTCGGTTACATCGTGGAATGAGTCTTCTACCACCTTGGCAGTCAAAGAAGACCTCAAATTCTTCTAAATCATGGCTTATTCCCTCGTTAATTCCAGTCTTACCATCAGGAACAATATCAACTGTCAGATCTGGATCCCCTAGATCCAACGCCATCCACTCATTTCGGACGATTGACTTGCTCGATCGTTAGCGCGTGATGAGCAGCAATTTTCTCTCTCCTTGGCTTGCCACGTGTTGGGCGCTTAGTGGAATCACTCCAATTTCACCAAAACTGCTTACCGCCCAAGGATGCCTCTGATCAATACCGACGGTTTTGGAGCGGGTCCTGCCTTTACCTCTTAGCTGTTTGTCCCATGGTTTCCCCGGCTCCCATGCAACTGAGTGCTTGGGGCCTCTCCTGCCTTTGGGTTTTTTCCCAGAGATGCACGATTAGCACTTCAAAACTCCCTTTGTTTCCCGATCCGGGCTCCCTGGGGGCTAATTTCACCTCCTGCATAGTCTCCATGGGCCTCGGTCAGCACGCCTTGATAGAGGCCCTCGTCGTTGCACACTGGCTGCTAACTGCCACTATTTTAGAGGTGTTTTTGATTGTTTTTCTCAATTCTTTGAAGTTTGTCTTGACCTAATACAACCATGCTTCATTTGATTTTCTTTATGGATCTAATTCAGATCAATTACTAGGGGTTTACTTATGTTTATGCTATCTAGAATAATTGTCCTTAGTGTCTGATAATAAAGATTGATCAAACACTTACAGAAATGAAAATATTTTAAGATAATTATTTTGATTAAATAGTTAATCAAGACAATTGATGAAACACATATCACATTAAATAACTTTCAAACATTGCTCATATATGTATTGAGGATGACAATTCTAGCATGTTCAGAAGTGAATTAGTACAGAAATGTATTAAAAGAGGTAAATATAACAAACAATACAAAAAGAAATGACTATCAATTCATAAAAAAAACAAATATACAATGATAACAGTACACGATATATCTGACTTTGTTCATGAAATAAATAGCTCCCTTCAAGTCTTTTTGATTAATACGGTTTCAAAATAACAAAAGTGCAATCCATGGAAAATTTTAGGGGTGAATGTTCGCCCTTTGGCGAAATTAAGGGATTTTAAATTTTTAGTGGGTGAATATTTTGTATCATAGTACATTTTTACAAATCACCCCAAATAGCCCACCTTATTTTAAGGGAGAGCGTAAAAAAGGTAAATTTAGCCCTTGAAATTAAGAGTTACAACCTTCCATTCCCCCATTTTCAAGAACAGGTTTTATTTAAGTGAATCACATGGACCAAATACCATATTTATAAAAGAGGTATAATAAATTAATAAAAATATAAATAAATGAGAAGTATGGTAAATAAATAAATAAAAATTTATATTTACTCCATATGTCTCCTTATATACATGCAAGGGTGTAATAAATAAAAATATAAGTAGAGGTATGGTAAATAAATAAAACGTCTTTTTATACTTACTCAGAAGGTATGGTAAATAAATAAAAATATAAATAAACTAGACGTATGGTAAATAAATGAAACCTCTTTTTATATTTAGTCCATAACCCTCGTTCTATTTATGAAGGCTCAAGAAAGAGATTTTATTTAAGTGAATCCTATAGCCAAATACCATATTTGTAAAAGAGGTATGGTAAATTATAAAATATAAATAAACAGAGGTATGGTAAACAAATAAAACATTTTTTTTTATTTTAACTCCAATAGTCACCTTATATTTAGACTCTCAAAAAATGCATTATTTTTAGTGAAACCTATGGTAAATTTATGGGACAAATACCATGGACTAGTTTTTTTTTTTTTTTTTTTTTTTTTTTTTTTTTTTTTTTTTTTTTTCTGAATCAGAGCTAAATCTATTAATAAAAAAGTGAAAAATATTTACAATGAGGACAGCGCCTCAGAGGGCCAGTTTCCTGGCCCTTAGCAGTGAAACTAGAGAGCAGAAGAAGAGAACTGTGCCTGTGGAAGAAGAGGAGAAACCAGGCAACAGGCGTTTGAAAGACATTACAAAAGAGCTTCGTGCTTGCAGGGGAAGCCAAGCAGAGGAAGCGAACCACCAAAATTTCCCAAACATACATAGTAGCGTGGAAATCAGCAAAAGGAAAACGGGCTTTGAGGTCGGCCTCAGCCCTGCATTATGAGTGACCAGGTGCATATGAAAAGTTTGCCGAAGAGGAGGTAAACCAAAACCTGTGAAAAAAGACATGATCATGTAGACCAAAAACACTTACTTGCCCGAACTTTGCAGGTCTGGGCGTCGGGCGGGTGCGGTTGCTGAAGCAGCAGGCTGAGACGCTTCCTCTTCTTCACGAACTCCTTCCTCTGTTTGAGTGAGCAGGTGCATGATTCCGAAATCCCGCTGAACAGGACCGCAGGCAATGATTTCCGTTTCTTCGACAATTGGCGTGCCAGAAAACTCAACATTCCGCGGGGAGTCCTCTTGCATATGCATGGCAGAGGGGTGAGGATTAATTTCGGCTTCCTGCGAGAGGCTTCCTTCAAGGAAAGGGGTGGACGAGCTGATGGGGTCAACAGGTTCCTCGGCTTCCTCTGAAACCATGATGGTCGTAGTGAAGGTGATGATGGGCTGGTGGATGCGACTTCGGAAGTTAAACCGCGAATTCTGAAAGGAAGAGTTGGGGGCAGGCCTGGTGGGAGAGGGCGGAGGAGATGAAGGGGAGGTTGAGGAGATGGGGATGACCAGAGGCGATGGAGAAGGGCGAGCTCGACCCCTGCAGGCCGAAGAACTGCCTCTGCAGGACACACCACGAGTTCGCATCTTCGCTTCCATGGAAGTCTGGCTATACAAACTCGACAAGGAGCCAAGAAACGACTGAGAAAAATCGAGAGCCGAAGGGTCGACCACGAGCTGAGCAGAGGAAGGAACAGACTAGCGGAGAGAATTTCACAGAGAATGTCTCCATCTGGGCTCTGCGTGGTTCAATTTATCAGTGATGGATGCCAAGTTCGAGCCTGGAGGTGACATTAAGGCTTCTGCAGGGCAATGAAGGGCTATTAACTGAGAATTGTCCTGCGCAGGAATTGGCGGCGAGGCACAATGAATGCCATCCTCCGGGAGCTGCGAGCAGTTAAGGCTATCGCCCTCCGTCCAGCTGCCGTTCCGGCAACCATATGCCGGGCACGTCGATTTCTGAGGTAGCAGCACTTGGCGAGCACCCGGATCCGGGGGATGGACTAGATTGTTATTAATACCATGAAAAAAAAACATTATTAACCCTAATATTAGTATTAATAAAAATAAAAATGGCACATGGTATTGACCCATGGTATTCATTTGGAATGTAGCCTATTGAAATGGGGGAATTAAACCAGCATAGATCCATCTTTGTGATTTACTAACCCTCGAGAGGTATCAAATATCGTGATATGCAAACTAGCATAGGGTGAAAAAATATTCGGGGCTTGGTTGATCAAGAGTAAAAATGGTTGTTATAATTTAATTTATGTTAAACATTTTAGCTTGGTTAAAATAAAAAATAAAATAAAATAAAAATCAACTATTAATTTTTATAAATTACTAATAGTAATTTTTAAGCTCCAGGTTTATGATAACCCATGGTATTGAGCCATCGTAATACCATGGTATTCATATGAGCATAGACTATTTAAAGGGGAAATTCTATCATCTTAGATCCATCTTAATTATGGGTCTACCAAGTGCTCAGAGGGATAAATAGATTTCATCCCCCTAAGAGTGGTAGATGTGGAGTTAAGATGGATATAGGTTGGTTTTTATGATAATGAAGATATTAAATAGACTTAAGAAATTATATTGTAAAGAGATCTTAAGATGAATGGTTAAAGCATAGACATTGGACAAGTATATTTGTATACTTCTGTTTTAAATTGAAACAAATCCAAGGCTAAAAGGAATGGATTGATTACACTAGCCATCCTTCTCTAACTTTCCAACACAAGCTGGAGTAAACAGATTGTAATTTGAGTAGTTTTTCTAACTGGAAATAGGAACATACTTGTGTATTGGCAGGGTGGTTACGAGGTCCCTAGAAGTGATGAATTTGAATTTTTCTTGGTTTTATATATAGTATTAGGTTTTTTCTCATGCTTTCTGTGAATGACACGGGTGAATTTTATCCTACACCAACTAGGTTATCGATATGTAATTTCGATAATTTTGATTTCAAAAGATCTTTTAAAGAAATACAATGATTCATTTTTGTATTCAATAAACACAATATTCTAATGGAATTCTACATTTGTGATTTACCTATACAGATTCCATGGAGAAGTATTAGTGTTGTGACATCAACTGTCCTCAAGCAGAGGCTTTAGTTTTACCCTTTTTTGGAAGCAAATACTTTCTTCCAACATTTTTGAGTTCCATCAAAAATTTGAAAGTCCTAATAGTATTCAATTATGGGTTCAAGAGAGACATAGTATTCAATTATGGGTTAAAGAGATCCACACTGAATGACCTATCAGCGTTATCTTCACTTAGTTTAAGAATATTCACTTGGAGAGGTTGCATGTGCCCCCACTTCAAGAGCATAGTAAAGTCATGTAGAACTTAGAGAAACTATATTTAAGCTTTTAGTAATGATTGGAAAAATGTCTAGGTTCAATAACACCTAGTGGAGCATTAAGCTTCCAATAATGCTCGATTTTAACCTGGAGCACTTTTGTGATTTGGAGGAGATTCCCCCTCGTATTTGTGACACATCTTCAGTTGCGAATTGGACTATTACTAACTATCATTTCCTTCGAAAGTTACCTGATGACTTGGGGAACCTCAACTCTTTAAGAATGTTAAGGAAGGAAAAAAGTACATTATGCTAAGTTCTCTTATGCTTTTCAAGTTTTTCTTAGTTATCTACAATGTTTCAGGAAGGAAAGTACACTCTGTTAATGAAAATTTGTCTTGATAGAAAGGCCCAATTTCAAATTCTAATGCTTTCAAAAAACATTGTATAACTGTAATGTTTCTAAAAGGAAAGCATATTTTTTCAATTTAAGTATCATGATCCCATATTCCAACTTATTTTTCAGTAACCCATTAGGCTTTGTAGCTTTGAATAAATCCATGTCTTTTGATAAGATCCTCTTCCAAATTAGAACGCGGTTTCCTTTTGGCAATAGCCACATACAATGTCTTGATTTTGTTATTAACAAAATAGAGGTTGTGAAATAATCTTGTGCCATACAAGGACTTCATTCATTGATTATGTCTCAATTATGGCTCTTGATGTAACAATGTCTTGATTTTCTTGCTTGAAAATAGAGGTTACGCTTTACTATTTCACATAATTTCTTACAATCTTTCCAGAAGTATTGATTTGTAATCTTAGTCATTGAGGGATGACAATAATGAAAAAGGTAATATTCCATCGTTTGAAGTTCTGCTCTTACTAAATATTTAAATATATCACCACAATTTAACTGTTAGTTAAAGGAATTGTATTTGATTTGTAAACAATTCAATGCTTGATTTATAGATTTTGATTTTTTTCCTTTTTTATTTTTTTCTCAGTTTTGGTATGAGATATCTTCCAATATTTGGGTTCCCTAGTTTCCCCACCATAGCTACGAGGTTAAGATGCTATCATTAAATATTCTTCGAATGTTACAACTTTTGCATTAAGTGTGCTTTGAAACATTGTTGTTGTTTTTCCATGGTGTTAATGGAAATAAGCACTGCAACTAGTGCCATTATTTAAATTAAGTGCTGAAATCTAGGTGGTCATGTAATGATGGAGTAATTTTTTTCTAGCTACTAAGGCCATCTGCATTTTTATCTGTTATGTTGTCTTGAGATATTCAAATTCAGAATAAGAATTGAGGTCTCGTTCCCACTGTAGATTGCAGTCATTTTCTTGAACATAATATAGAGTAGATTATATTTTATTAATCAACTGTGGATGTGATCCCTCGCAGGAAAGGAAATTCAAAGTGACTTTGATTTCACATTGATTTGTCAAAACATCCACACAGGAAAGAAGATTCAAAGTGAGACCGATTTTAGACTGATTTGTCAAAATGGAGGCAAGAGAAAAGGAAACTTTGTATCCAACCATGCTCTTAATTTCATATGTACATGCATAGACATATTAGTACAAAATATTGAAGGGTTTCCTAAGTAATATTTTCCATTCCACTACATTATTTACAACTTGTAAATAAATAACTCGGAACAATTCATTACACAAGCTATTATTCTTTATTAATTAGTGGTTAAGATTTTGATATTGAACTAGCTAAGATTTTTCTTCCTTCTGTGAAATAGTGTGTTCTATAATGCTTCTTTTCCATTCAGTATGTATAGCATATAAAGTGTGTCTAATGGAGTAGGAATATTGGAAAGTCTTGTGATCCTTGAACTATGTTACAAGGCAAAAACCCAACGGGGCAGGGTAGGTGCATCCCCGCAAAGGGGTCACAAATACCAAAGTTGGTATTGGCTAGTGCCTTGAGCTAGAAAATTTCCTTTACCCTTGTATTAATAGTGAATTTGGAGAGGATTCTAATATTATATTTATAAGATTTATATCAGTTAAGATTGATGAATAAAATTCATGAGACATGAGCTAGGATGTCCTTGCAAGGTGGTTGTTGATTATTGGAAGTTATGATGGCCATTATGTTAGGCCAGGTGGTCGCACTCCCTTGATCATGACAGCGATTGTGACCAAGATGGAATACTTCATAGTCTAGATTGATTGTTTAGTAGTGATAGTTAGTGGGCTCATTCACAAAATCTTATATTTCACTAATCCTTTTTATAGAGTTGTCAGATTCAGTTTCCAAAGGTTTTAATCACACTATACAGTTGAGTTTTGAGAGAGTTGTGATTCACAGTGTTAGGTATAGTAGCTATGACACTTGAATAAAGATAAGCATAGTAGATGTATTAGAATCTGTTATAAGCTTACCTACATATTATAAGGGACTTGGTTGGCTTTTTTATAATTTTATAAACAAGTTCCATGTCACGGAAATGTGAAAAAAAAATAGTGATATTGCCACCATGTGGCTCTTTTCATATATGGTTTTATACTTTTTCAAAAAATTCTCTAAGAGTCCACAATGTTAAGATTCACTAGGACCTTACAAAGTTTTATTATTTAGTGAACGACTCGCCAAGGTCTTACAAGATTTTATAATTGAGTAAAATATTTGCCATGCCTGGTGAGAGATTTGCCAATAAATTATATATACATATTATATTATTGATAAAATTGCCTTCCATTTTTCCTATATGCCATGGAGATTCGCCCATTTATTATACATATAAATTTAGGGGGGGTTTTAAAATATCCCCTGGTGCAATCTTCTAGAAGACTTGTTTACAAAAATTCAAGACTATGATTCAATCATTCTACTAAGAACAACTTCAAAAGTACAGTAGTGTAGGATTCGAAAAATTTTCTTTATAAAATTTGGGGGCCCTTTCATTGTAGATGTGAAAGGGTTATATAATAAAAATAAAGTATAAAAAGAGACATTACATGAAAGTTTTTAGGGCGTTAAAACAACTCTCCTTAAAATAAGTGACAAAAATCAAGGAATAGAAATTGTTGAAATGATGAGCTTAAGAATGAAATTGTGTCTATTCTCCCATTCTCTATCTGAGCTCGTAAATATCTATCATTACCTTAGCTTCAGGAGGCTGACCTATCCTTTTGTGTAGTTGTCCTGTATACACTGCATCTGAAAGTGTAGGAAGCATATGGGTGGATGAGTCAGCAAGGAAGTGTACCATTAGCCATTGACTGTGTGGCTTCACCAAATATTTCTAGTACACTTCCCAGTCGAGTTTGGTCAAGTTTTTAATCACCTCTTCCCTTTCTTTTGAAGTTTATTGCCATTTCCTTTCCAAGACTTTCATATTAGGAAGACTGACAAGTGGGCATTCTTGATTCAAGTTATTGTTGCGCAGATTCTCATTGATAGTTTCAAGCATATTATTTCCAGCATCGGTTTCTCTGAAGACTTCTCTTTCTTCCTATTTGAATTGAATGTCACAATCAGTAAATACGATTTCCTTGTTTGATTTCTCTATTCTTGGAAGTGTTCCACACTACCTATTGTTGCACTAAGATGTCTTCTTACAGACAATCTTAATTACTACATTGATTGTCAACCCAAGGTAAGTATTTTTATCTCAAGAGTGTCAGCACTATGTGTGCAGTGAATTCAAAGGTTATCTAATAATAAATCATTGCAGGCACTAATAACTATTTCTTCAACTCCCTCCAAACAATTCTAAAAGAAATAACTATGGAGGAAATAACTCTTGATATAACTCTTAATGCACTCTGCAACTCTATTTAACTTATTCCAAAATCAAATGAATCTGAATGTAAGTGCAAAGAATCACGCTCAATAATATTCAAATATAATTAATACTAACTCACTCAATCAAGAAAGAGAACTTTAAATATTGAACAATAATGATAATCTATAGAAAGTCTGAATTGAACACCAGATCCTAATTGAACAACAAATCTCAATTGAATGACAACTAATAATTGAATAGAAAATGAGATTATAAATGATATCTAAACAATAAATGATTTATATAAGAAAATTATGGAAATCGATTAATGCTATCTCTAAGATATATGATAACATAACTGAAAATGAACAACAATCTACTACTGAAACTAACATAATTAATCCAATCAAAGTGTTACTGGGATATATCACAAAGCTAAGCCTGACTCTAAATGAACAACAATATGAATCAGAATCGTCAATATTCACAAATAAGCGAAATGATATTAACTGAACATTAACAATCAGTAATGACTAAATAGAAAATATTATAACACAAGAAAGCAGTACAACTTCTCTTGATTGAGCCCAGAGTCGCCAGAAGTCTACACTAAGAAATACTCAGAATATAAGTATGGATCAAGCACAATCTTTCTTCATTAAAATAACAAACACAGTTACAAAATCACTGAGATAACAATATTATATGTCTCAAAAGAATAATTACAAGTTATCAAATTATGAACTCTATGTAGTTTTACCTTTCAGCCTTATATATTACATTTAGAAAATAAATAGATAAAATCAAATCCTCAGGATCAACGAATCTAGAGTATTTTGCTATACATAATCTCATTATGTCATGAAATAGCATCAGTCTTCCTAGTCTCTTGCTGCCTTTCCTGCCTCAAACGTTGTCCTTTTTCCTTTTACATCCTGATGCTGCTCTATTGATTGAACGTCTATTGTTCAATCCGCGTCTTCTGCATATAAAGATAGCAAAAAGTGTGTTTCTCATGCTAGATTTATCTAATTTGTTACCAAGTGTTTTTACTGAAATTTAGCTATTACTTCCTATACTTTGATCCATAAACAAAGATAATCATATGACGATAAATTCTGAATAAAGCTATTTATGAAGAGAAAACATACCTTTTTCATGACCCAAGATACTCCCCAGCTTACCTTGTTGCATGTCCTCATGAAATTAAATAGTTGATGTGTAGCTGAGTTAGGGAATAGGCAAGATATACCTCCTCCTTATAATTCCTAAAGCCAATTTTCTTCTTTAGTATAACAAAAGCCTAGGTAACATCCTGATCCTTCAAGGTGTAGTCACATTGATACTTCTCTGGAGGATACCATATGATTGGAGTAATATACCAACATCCTATCCATTCAGGACCCATGATTAAGACCATGTTACTGTACTTGTAGGAACGAGAGGAGGTAGCTTTCAAGTTCTGTTATCCAAATGGTTCTCGATTTCTAACAGTAATGCTAGAGACCTCCCACATTTGTTTGGCTTCAGACAAGGCTTCGTCCTTAATCTCTTGGAAGTACTCCTTTCCATCTTGTACAATATCTGTTTGAAATGGCCCCAGATGACCCACAATACCATCTCGCTTCATGAATTACATGTGTCTGACCAAGAGATGCAAGGGTGTGGTTGGTTCCCCTCTCACCCACAGGTTAATTCCTTCTTCATGCTTCCTAAAATTATTGTGAGCCTTGGCCCACTTGAGTTGATTAGTGGAAAAATAGAGAAATTTATGGAGTTGTAGATCCCTTATATTGGTGCCAAGCTTGTTGTCTCTATCATCTTCCAGAAAGAAATTGTGCATATAAATTTCATAGGGGAGGCATTGTACGTACTTGTTCTACATTCTCAAGAACCTGACAAAACCTAGGGTAGTCTTGATTTCCACAGACTTTCGAGCCTTAACATCTTTGACTTGCATAAGGAGGTATCTCTCCAAGACAAATAAGGAATAATTTGTAGCAGGGGCTCTGCATGACAAGGTGCCTGAATAAAGAGAGAAGATAGTTTCCAACTACTCTTTAGACTTTTATAATTTGTATTGTGCTTTCTCAACCTTCTTTTGTTTAGCCTTGTACTGAGCAAAGGTCTCATCCTTAGTCACTGTAAGTGATAAGACTTTTTCTTTAACTCTTGATGTGTCCATAGGGGAACTACCTCCTCCTTGTGTTAGGCTAATTCGTACTAAACCTTCAGTAGTTCATTCTACATTCTACTAATAAATGCCTCCCTTACTAGGGGAAAATAAGCAGGTGACTCCTCTGTTTGGGTTTCTCCATCCTGGGTCTCCATGGGATCGGTCTGAAAAGGAGCTTCAGCTGCCTCTTGAATCATGCAATGACCAATTTGAATGTCTTCTTCAACATCTGTTTGAACAACAACATTCATGATAGGGTAGTCCTTTTGGGTCTCCTATGAGAAAACATAGAGGTCTTCAGTATGCATTTTAGTGTCTTCTACAAGACATGGATCTATCTAAGTTTCCTTTGGATAGGCCAAAAGATCCTTAGTTTGGGTTTCAGCATCATTTCCATAGCAATGTTCTGTCTGTATGCTTGTGGTTTCTTTTTCTAATTTCAAATTCCTGGCTCTAATGTATTATTTTAACCATTGCCTTAGCTGCTCAATTATTCTCTTTTATTTTCTATACTTCTTAAGGATTTTTTTGAGCCTGTGCTTGTGGGACTTCTTTATTCTACAGCTTCCAACCAGTGGTGGGTTGATTGTGTTATCCTCTGGTTCTTGTATAAGTGGTATTGTGTCATCATCAAGGGGGTTTACAACTGGAACTATATCTCATGATGGAGCTTCACCTTCTAGCTCCTCTTTGTCATGGATTTCGCTTTCAAGAGATCCCAATACAATGGTCTCTCCTGAATAATTTTCATTCTCCAAGTTTTCTTCTGGGTAGGCCTCGTCCTTAGTGGACTTAGAAAGAATAATATTGCCTGGTTGATTTACATCTCCCAAGGTTTCATCTGCAGGATCTTCTTCAGTTGGGGGGTCCATTGGACCAGTATCTACTGTCTGATTTTCTTCTCTAATGACTTCCTCTTCATGGACCTTACCTTCAAGGGGTTTTTCCATAGAAGGGATTGGTTCCCTCTGTTCCTCAACAATATCAATAAATGGTAGGGTTTTCTCATGACTAGGGCTGTTAGTAGTGGCAGACTGGTTGGGGTAAAATTTTATTCTTCAACATTCCCATATTGTTCTCTACCCTTGCCAAATATCCCCATGTTCCCCAATAGCCTAGCTACTTCCTCCTCATAGTATTGCAAAGGGAAAGTTTGTGGACTTGGAGGTGGTTTACATGATGGTCCAGCCTCATTTATTTGAATTAGGATACATTGCTAGGCTCTAACCTGCACAAAGTGCCTACATTTTGTTGGGTTTAGGGGCAGAGAGGAATTATTTCTTTTCAGTGTCCTTCTCGGACTTAGGGTTTTTGGCCCTTGTTACTATGTTGCTGTCTTTTCTAGAGGTGGGGCCAAAGAAGGATTTACAATTTTGTCACAGGTTAACTGTTGCTAGGCCAATCCATGTATGATAAGAAATTTAATCAGTCCATGATGAATGATCATAGTGCATGGTTCCTTAGCTTTCCTAACTCATCAGGTGACATCATGCAATATAAAATTCAAATAAAATAGAAAATTAACTGAAATTTTCTGCTTTAGGATGGCTAACAATTTGAGCTGACGGGGCTTTACCACATCCTGACGACCATCACATGTCATAGACCATTGCACAATGACTTCCAACTCCTACCAAGGTTGTCTTAATGCTGAAGGGTGAATCCCTTTCCCTGTTCTTGCTAGATTATCATTCGGGTCCTCGAATATTACAACTGCAATGTGCAGAAGGACATGAATTTCTGTCCATTTGGTTCCATCATCCGGAAGTCCAGTGACTTCAACTATGACTACTTTATAAACTGTTATCTCTATGCCTTTGACTGTAGTGTTGCCATTCTGCAAGCTCTGTAAGAATTTGATTGTCATTTCTTCATAAATCCCTGCAATTTATTAAGATATTGTAGCCATCCTACGCGCTCGAGAATTTCCTGAGCCTGCTCTGAAACCTTCAGTACTAAGGGTTCATTACGGATAGCTCTTCCTCCCATGGCTGTTGTACCTGTGATTGGTTCACCTGTATCCAATTATTTTACACTTCCGCAATTCAGAACAGTAGTAGAGAACATTAAAGAAATTAATAGATAAATGGCGATGTTTTGAGAATTGATATCATATTTAGTTAAGTCATTTGTCCCTTCAACCACACTTAATGCCAGATCATAAGTCTACATGCCATCCATAATGGTTACCATCCTTTCCCCATTTAGAAATACTTGCTAATTATTACACATTCATAATCATCACGCAGTCCTTACCTGGAAGTTAATTCAAATTATTATCACACAATTATCCATAATTGTGACTCATGTCGTTCATATGCAGGCCATCCCCGCTCTGATTAGAAAAGGGCATCCATGTCCCTCAAGCATATGAAAAGCAAGTGAAAGCATTGACAATTCATAAATTTTGACAAGCAATCGAAAAATATGGCATGCTAATCGGTAAGGAAATTAAAGTAATACACATCATTAAATGTGAAATGGCCGAGAAAAAAAATTAAAGAAGAGATTTTAATTCATTATGAAAAAATATTTTCACCATAAGCAGTATTAACAACAAAGGCATAATCAGCGGTATGTACTAATGACTATCATAAATGTTTGGACAATTCAAATATGATGAATATATAACATAACTTACCATGCAGTTCGGAAGTAAGTGTGTTGTTCAAATGGGAAGTTCTCATTGGAAACAAATCCATAGGTGGTAATAGATATAAATCATTTGGCAATGTAAGATGATACTGCAATAACACAAGTAGAGCCATTTTTTCCATCAGATGTTCATAGCCTCAAAAGGGTTGCTTTCTAACCCACAAAAGAGTGAGAGTCTTCCTTTTAGTATGTAGATTGTTCTTCTTTTCCTTTCATAAAGAGACCACTATGCTGGCATGGTGACCAAATGACCATAGTGTCATTCACTAGGATATAAAAAGTGATCAGGCTGGCTCGTGATAAGACCCCCTATCCTTCTAACAATTATAATCATCAAGAAGGCCATTACCTTGGTTTGGTGGCAAATTGGAATGTCCCCCCTTACATCCTTATGAGCATGGTAGGTTGGCTCAAGATGAGACCCCCTATCCTCCTTAAGAGAATGTTTGATGCATTTTCATATTTCATTATTTCCAATGTTTCTTTTGAAATTTTTATTGTAACAAGAGGGAGGCTCATTTGCTCTTTAAGGGTCAGGGATGGTGTAAGAAGTAAAAATATGCCAATGAAGGTTTATACTCTTACCCCCATATCATTGTATCTATGAGATTTATCCATTTGAAAGTATAAATATAAGCCAACATGGTTTGAAAATAGTGAATCATTTTATGATGTGTCTAAAGAAGAGATGTCCAGCAAGTCATTATAAAGATACACTGTATCAATTTTTGAATGAATACCACCATCAAAAGGCTTCATAGGTCATAATGATATTATCATTACTATTTTTTCTTATGTTAGGCACAAATCCATTCAAATGATGTTTATTCAAAATGTAAAAAGAAAGAAAGATGGCACAATGATCAACAATTAAGAATTCACAGTTTTTCCCATTTAAAAAGACCAATGGTTTGGTTCAATGGATTGAACAACAATCATTCAATCGATTGAAGAACAAAAATTAAAATGAAAACATGCAGAAGTGTTGTCCAATCAATTGAATAGCAATCATTCAATCATTTGAACAAGAAAAATCGCAAAAATGTAAAAATGTTGTTCAATCGATTGAACAACAATTTGTTCAATCATTTGAACAACAAAAATTAAAAGAAAAACACACAAAAGTGTTGTTCAATCAATTGGACACCAATCGTCCAATCATTTGAACAACAAAAATCACAAAAATTTAAAAGTGTTGTTCAATCGTTTGAACAACAAAAACCGCAAAAATGTAAAAGTCTTGTTCAATCGATTGAATAACAATTTGTTCAATCATTTGAACAAGAAAAAATTGCAAAAATGTAAAAGTTTTGTTCACTTAATTGAACAATAATAATTCAATCATTTGAACAACAAAATTTAAAAGAAAAACATGCAAAAGTGTTTCTCAATCGTTTGAACAACAAAAAATAAAAATAAAAATGTAAAAATATTCACTCGATTGAACAACAATTGTTCAATTGTTTGAATAAGAAAAATTAATAAAACGTGTAAAAGTGTTGTTCAATTGATTGAACAACAATCTTTCAATCAGTTGAACAATAAAAATTGTAAAAATGTAAAAGTTTTGTTCAATCGATTGAACATAAGTTTGTTCAATCGTTTGAACAGCAAAAATCACAAAAATGTAAAAGCGTTGTTCACTCGATTGAACAACAATCGTTAAATCATTTGAACATAAAAATTAAAAGAAAAACATGCAAAATTGATGTTCAATCGATGGAACAATAATCATTCTATCGTTTAAACAACAAAAACAAACACGACAAAGTGTTGTTCAATCGATTGAACAACAATTGTTTGAACAGTGAAAACCAAAGATGTAAAAGTGTTGTTCAATCAATTGAACAAAAAAAAAAGTGTTGTTGAATTGATTGAACAAAAATTGTTCAATCGTTTGAATAACAAAAATTACAAACGTTTAAGTGTTGGTCAATCGATTAAACAACAACCGTTAAATCGATTGAATAACACTTATCAAGCACTCAAAAAAATCCTCATATTTACATGGTGATGCCTAATCTAAATTGCAATCAATCAAAGAGAATATATACATTATTTAAAATTGAAGGAAATCTAAAATTTTTTAAAGAAAATTTGTTGGGTCATCACTCCCTATAGCTAAGATTTGCATGGAGTGATCCTTGCATACTTGCTCGCAAAAAGACTCCTTGGTGAGCGGTTTGTGATACAGATGCACTCGATGCCCATTCTCCTTAAACGAATGGCCATATCCATCAATGATATTTAGGGTAAGAGTACCATTCCTATGCACTTCTTGAACCTCATAAGGGTCAAGACATCCTGTTTACAATTTGCTTGGAAAGTCTTGGAATCTGGAGTTGTAAAGGAGTGTCCAATCCACTTTTTGAAACATCTTCCTCTTGAGAAATTTGTCGTGCCACTTTTCCCTTTGTTTCTGAATAGTTGTGGTACATTACAAAGCAAGCAGTCGAGCCTCATCTAGTTCGTTGATCTATTGAAGTCGCTTGGTTTGGGCTTCTATTAGATCCATCCCCACTTCCCGGGCCATTCTTAGAGTCTTTATTTCGAATTAAATCGGAAAAATAGGTTCTTTATTGAATAAGAGTTGGTACGGAGTGTATCTAATACTATTCCTCCAAGTCTTTTGATAGGCCCACAAGGCCTCTGACAATCTAGTAGCCCAGTCTCACTGGTGTGTTGAGACTGTCTTGGTTAGAATCACTTCAATGACCTTATTAGTTCTTTCTACTTATCAGTTTTCCTGCGAGTGATACGGGGAAGTGATCATGTGCATAACATGATGGTCTCTGAGAGTAGCAGTAATCTTGTGTCCTACAAATTACCCTCGCCCATCTGTGATCACTTATCATGGTAAACCATAATGCACAAATAGCCCAAAAAGGATGTTAATCACAGCTTCCTCTGTGGCTCTTGGTAAATCTAATGTTTCCACCCATTTTGTCACGTAATCAGTCACAAACATTATGTAGGCCTTCTTATTGGATGACCGATGGAATGGGTGAACAAATTCCAATACCCATCTCTTGAAGGCTTCTATGACTAATTGGGGTTGTAGAAGCACTTAATTGGAGTCTCCAAGCCTGCCCATCCTTTGGCAGCTATCACAAGCCTGGGAATATTTCTTAGCATCCTTAAAAATAGTGGGCCAATAATAGCCCATTTGTAATACCTTATGCCCTATCCTACGATCTGTGAAGTGTCCCTCGCAGGGCTCATCATGGCAATGCTTCAGGATTTCATAAATCTCATCCTCGCAAACGAATCTGCATATACACATGTCGACCCCTGTGTGAAAAAGGTATCAGCCTATCCAAGAGAATCGAGTGTTGCACTTAACGATTTATTTCCTCTCTCTTGTCCTCAAATGCCTAGGTAGTTTCCCTACTGCCAGTTAATTTTCCACATCTGTGTATCATGGTGACTTCACTGCTATGGAAAATAAATGTCATCTAGAAATTGGTCGTCTACTACCAGTGGATCATTCACCTTCGGCGTTCGAGATAGAAATTTGGTACCTCAGTTCTCCTTCCCCAGACAATCCTTAATAGTAATTTCAAACTCATGCAAAAGCAATAGCCATCATGTCACTCGACCATTTGTGATAGGTTTATTAGTTAGATATGGAATGGCAGAGTGATCAATATATAGAAAGATTTGGTAGCCAATTCTATAATGTTTAAACTTGTTTATTGCATAAATAACAACTAAGAATTCTTTTCTTGTTACTGTATATGTAAGTTATGCAGAAATGAGATTTTTGCTAATATCACTAGTACAATATCGCTAATTAGTTACTAAAAGCCTGACTAAAATTTGCATAGAAATGATTATTTTTCAGTCGGTGACTGATAGTAGCTAATTTACAATATCTTATAATGTAACTAACTTTTAGTCATATTTAGCTTAGTCATTAATTAGTTGTCTCAATTTTATCATTTAGTAGTATATTTAGTCATAAATTTTGCCAGTAATTTAGTCATTAATTGCCACAGTTAATGACCAAATACATAACAAAATATATTACTACATGATCACCTGAGAAAACTAATTAATGACCAAAGAAATATGGCCAAAATGTTGGTTGTGTTATAAGATACTATAAATCAGCAACTAATAGTCATATATCAGCAAATTTTAGTCATCCTTAGAAACCAATTAATGATCAAAGAAATACGACTAAATTTTTGTCATGTTATAAGATATTGTAAATTAGCTACTAATAGTGATATATATGCAAAATTAGTCATCATTTGTAATCACAAATTTATCATTTACAGCAGTCATTTATCTTTTTTTAGTAGTTTCATATTCATCTTATAAATGATTGATTTAGTAGTTTATATTCATTTCATTTACTTTTATTAAGAATCATTATAAACGACTAATTTAGTCATTGTATATTCATTTTATTTGTGTTCATCATTAATCAATATAAACTACTAATTTAGTAGCTTTATATTGATTTTATATGTTCATTATTAATCAACATAAATTATTTAGTATTATTTTGTGACTAAATTAAAAAAAAATGTCATACAATTGTGCATGTTCATCTAATATGAAAATGCAAAATTACATATGTTAATTAGAACACTAAATAATATCCAATACAACTATAAATAACTTGAACCACATAAATTATATTATATGAAATTTCAAGTATTACAATATGAGTTCCCAGCTTAATATTGGTTGGACTAGAATTTACAAATGAAATATTGTTTCATCACTTCAAAACATCATCATTATTTTTCCAAGGCATTGCACATGAATTCACCAACTCTAAAGGCTTGACCATCAGTCTGTATGTGTGTGTCTCATGCAGGATATTGGCTTTGAGGGTATCACTAGATTGGGTTTCTTCTTTCTCTCTTTTTGTATTTGTCGCTCCAGTGTTATTAGTCTCTTATTTCTTCAATTCTTGCTTCGATATCATGTGCAAGAAGGGCCATGCAACTATTTTCTTCATATTCCATAGATGAAATAACCAGAATCAAACAAAATAAATATTAACAAATCACATATCTCAATCACAACATCTATCATTACCAACTCTTACAAGGAAAAATCCCACATTAAATAAGTAATAGTTTTGAAGTTAAATATTGAATGTGACTAACATGATAGCATCTAATTACCAAGGCTTTTGGATAACTTGGATGAAATCCACATGAATGGAATTTATTTCCACTACAGATCAGTTCATGTACACATTTACCACCTTTTCTAGCATGAAAAACCACACCCTAACATAATCCTCACTTATAGCTGGAAAGTATTCTTCACTTCTATCTCAACAAACTGAGTGTATAGAATTTGTATGCCTCTAAAATAATAAATATATTAAATATACCAAGCATTTCCAAGCATTTATTTATCTAAATATGATAAATGTTTACGACCACTGAAGATATTTCTAGAAAATATTTTAAAAATTAGAAGATATGGGCATCAAATGTGCAAACTGCAGATACCTTAAGTAAACCAATTTAAGAGAAACTAAGAAAGTCAAAAAAAAATTAAGCTTCATCCAATATTACTTAAAGGTTTAGTGTACATAACAAAAGAATGGATGTCAATGCAAGATAACACAAAACATATTTGTAAAGAATGCAAATTGTACCTCCACCTGGGAAGAGAAATTTTTCCCTTTCTTTCCTTAACCAATGTTGATTTGGTTTTCCATTATTGATCCATTCATTAACCAGTATATAAGGTTAAGTTATGAATGCAACCTCTAGATTCAATTTATATTTACACATATGCACACAATAAGTGTTTTGATACATCACCCGCATGCTAATTAGTTACTAAAAACATGGGAGATATGGCGCATTGTCAAACAGAGTTAGTCTTGACATTAGAGTAATGCATGACACAATATTGAATGGTAGGAAAAAACAATTTGTATGATTGCAATATTTTTCTTACACCCATCTTCATTTTGTACACTACAAAGTAAAGATTTGAGTTTTCTAGTGCTCAATTGAACTAAGCCTGTAGTTTCAAGTGATAATATTCAACACTAAAATGTATACAAGAAATTTGAAAAAGAAAATAAACACCCAAAGGTAGTAGATATACACTCTTATAGCTACTTGTCCTCAAATGGAATCCATGGAACCCAATTCATTTCTGTTTCCTTCATTGGTACTACTGTCTCGCCTTCCATTTGAACAAATTTAATTCTGATTTTATCAAAGGGTGGAAATGGGGATGTAACCTATTCAGAGACATGTCATGCTTCTTTGAAAACAAATTCTAATTTTACACCACATTCCAATGTATCTGACCAAATGTACCCACTTGATTTTCTTCTTTCATATTCATTTACATCCTGAAAAATATCAGTTTCAAAAACCAAGACAACCCCAATATCTTTAGATCCTAACCTACATCCATATTTTCCACAAAGCATAGGAATCAATATTATCTTACAATTAGACCACTGGTTTTAATATATATTTTTTCTTCTTTCCATTCTTGATGCACATAAAGTGATCTTCTATTAGTTGGTAAACAAGCATGCATATTCAAAGACCAACATTACCTGGTAAATGATTTTTCATTTCTAATGTTAGTATTCTTTTGACAAAAGGTAAAATGCACGCCTTGTCATTCCTAGGGGTAAGGGCTAGAACATGATACACTTTTCCATCAATTTGTGTTGTGCATACTACACCAAATTATTCATCCATATGCCACAAAGGGTGGAGATGTGGCTATGCTTCTCTAAATGGAAAAAGCCTATTGAAAACCACATTAATTTTTTTTTTTCAACTTTTTGTTGCTCAGCTACAACAAACTACAAGATATCCACTTCATGCAACTTTTATTTGAGAAAAAATTGTGGCAAATTATCTCAATCAACTATGTTTGAATTGAAGGGTATATGCATTAGAAACGCAACAATACAATGTCAACTCAAGAAATATCCCTTAATTATGTGTCATGAACATAATGTGTGTTATATCTTAATTTTTAGCATCTCACCGCTAAAAAATATTTCAGTGTTCCTTGCTCTGGCTTCTCATCAATGTATACTTCTAACAATGACAACCCTAGAAGTCCAAATTGGCACCTACCACAAGGAAAATGCATGTATATATGAATGGGAGTCTCTCAATTTTAGGAACAGTAACATATATCTTTAACCACCACTTTTGAAAGAATTGAAATTAACTTACCTTTCAACCAAAATTAAATTATATCTATGATGAGTCCAAATCGTTGCAAAATCATCGATAATTACTTCTCCATATTACATTCCAAAAATGTTATCTAGATCTTTACTTTTAGGTAGCATATCATCTCCATCTAGATCAGCCTCATCAACCTTCAAAATAACACCTTGTGCAAGTAAAGTTCTTGTGGGATCAAGTACTTTGGACATCTCTATGGCATAAAATTTATCGCCCATTGTCTAAACATGCTGTTCATACAACATTCTTTCCTGAAACATAAATGATCAAAGAATGAATTAGATGAAATAAACAATAGATCCATCTATTGGCATGCATAGAAGTTTCCAATTCCACATTGTAAATCAAATGATGCCTATAAGAACTACAGTTTGCAAAGATATTAATAGTTCAATCCAAATTATAGTAATCTGGTCCAAAACATTTCATGTGTTAGGCCACAATTTAGTCCACATTCCCATATAAGGAAAGAAGAAAAGCTAATGTTGAGGTTTATCTTGGTCTTTCTCCTCCTCCTTCCTTGGAATTTCCTCATGCACATTATCTATTTCAATAAATTGTTGCACAAAAAAATCACGAATGAGCAACATTTATATACCAATATTACCATGAATCAGTTCATTTACTTCACATCCCTCTTTTCCTAGGAATCACCAAAACAAGATGGTTTATATTTAATGAAACCTTAGCTAAATTTAGTAGTGTTTGATCATGGCCCAAAACAAGGCAACATTTCTTGGCACTAAAGATCTTATTTTTCTCGCCAATTCTCCATGTTTCTGCTGGATTTCAACTCATTTTTCTTCACTTAACCATTCCAAGAGATGATCCACATCAACCAAAGTATTCAAATATTTTTATGTGAAGTGGTATTTTCATTTGAAAAATCTCTATGAGGGGTATAACCATGCTAGAATACTTTGGAGGTGTTATGTCTTGTGTAGTATCTTCTTTTCAAAATTTAGAAGATTCATTAAATTCTTGGTCCGTGCCAATGGGGTAAATTTCTCTAATTGATTTCCCAACAAACATCTATGATGATAGAACTTGTAATGTTTTCATGTTAGAAATTTTAGCATTTCAGCAATTCTTCCAAGATTTTCTATGAAACTATGTTCAATATTAGCCATTAAGGAATTTGTTACAAATTTGAACCTAGATTTGTAGTTGTTGGTCCTAAAGCCATGTGTATCTACCTTCTCACTAGGATAAAATGTTTACCTATCCCACTCAAGTTCACATTATCATTACCTCAATTCATGTGAAGAATATGACAAGGATCATGAGGTTTCATCTAAGGCTTTCTAGAGTCTCAACCTGCCCAAACAACAAATAAAATAAATGATGAATAATTCATCCAAACGTATATTGGAAAAAATAGAATATATAGTTAAACGATGCAACAAGTTACATTTGAAATGCATTAGAATTGAAGTCACGGGTTTCTCTTCCAACACAGAGAAATAATGATCTGTTGTGGTAAAAACACAACAGCCCCCATTATTGATGCGTCCACTTCGAATAATGGGGACCCTTTCTATAAGAATTTTGGCTAAGCACCTTTCTAGATTTTTATTTTAGTTAATTGCCCTACGCTTTCATTAATTTTTAGTTTTCTTTGGATTCTTCTTTTGATTGCTTTGTTAGAATCGATTTTTTATAAGCTTCACATTGACCCTTGTTTGGTCTCATTTGGTCAACTGGTTTGAAAACGGCACTCCTTCGAAAGTCTGATTATTTATGTAGCCTAGATTAAAATTGCGTAAAATGTACAATATTGCATTTTGTAGATAAATTAGTTCAATAATGCATTCATTTTAAATGTTAACCCGTAGTGAGTTTTTACTAACATTTTTTTTGTATAGCCAAATCATGAAGCAATCGGATTTTAGTAATTTACTGTAATAAATTATTAATCTCGAAAAATCATAATTTCAAAGTGGCTATAATTTATTTTTCATTTTATTAAAAATAGCTGTAGTTTATAAAATAACTCTAAAAAAAAATCAAAATTAAAATTGATTTTTAATATTAAATCTCAGATTAATTAAATTAATTATCATTAAAATATAATTAATTTAATTAAACTAAAACTTAATATATAAAAAATCAAAAAACATATCGCATCGCAAGTTTCATATATGACACATTTTAATGAACCCCGATACGACACCTCCCGATTTTCCGATTGCCGATACCCATTATATGCTCGATCACCGATTAAGCAAAAGTTTTTTATATATATATCGCATCGGAGATAAATGGTTTATCGCATCGGGACTTTAAAATAACACATTTCTTAGGACGCCGATATGCCGATTGCGAAAAAGGTAAAAGGCATTAACTTGTTTTGTGTTGGGTTAATATAGTTTTCAAAAAACACTCATACGTATGAGTGGAGTATGGTAATATGGTTAGTTAATATATATTAATTAGTTTATATTAATATGTAATATGTAACATATTATATTATTTAAAATAATATGTAATATATATTATATTATTTAAATTAATATGTAGTATTTAATTAATA
>APFE031308939.1:560309-581927 GCA_000404065.3 Pinus taeda | reverse complement strand
ATACAAGTCAATTAACAATGTTGAATCACCAACATGTCTTACTGTGTAAGCTCCTTGAGTGTTGGGATTGGAAGAAATTTCTAGTGCTAGCAATATCTTTTTATGTTGTACATTTGAATTCTTTCCCAGATGTAGAAACAAATTCTCTAATAGGACCTTCCTAGGGAGGATTTGTCTATTGGCATCGATAAAGATTTTGTGCAGTCTATGCTGCAAACTTCTATTGTTCTTCTTAATGAGGTGTATAAGCATAGTTGGGTTTACCATTATATCAATAAATACAAAAGGTCTATTTTATTTCTCTTCTCTCTTCCTCACCTATAGATGGAATCCTTGGATTTAAATTGATATGTGTACTAATTGGTTCAATTCGATTGGCTTCAAAAATAGGGTCCAGTGAAGTATGTTCCTCATAGAATCATTTAGTTTTTTTTCTTTTGTTTCTATTTTCAATAGTGACATTTTGTGTGTGTAGCAAAAATACTATTACTATAACTTCTCAAATTAGTGAACCTTGATTGGTCTCCATTATTGTCTATTTCCATTTTCCATTTATGTTCCCAGTTAGTAGGTGCTGGAATAATGGTATTATGTTCAAGCCAACCACCACATCTAGATGTCACAACTAAATGGGCCATGGATAAACAAGTGTGTTCCTGGCATGGATCCTAGATCTAGCATAACCTCTTGATTTTTGTATCCACCTACTAGAGCAGTGAGGCATAACACCTTTCTAGATCTCTTCTTTTCAACCCAGTGCAGAGTTAATTCATCATCTTAAAAATATGGATTAAATATGTGCAAGCAGAGATCTTCACTTTATTGTTGACTTATATCCTCCAATATTATGAGGAAATTATTCAACCAACCTTGGTTATTATGGGGTGCAGAGGGTTATTATGGCACCTACTCAGTAACCGTCGCATTGCTATTTGCAACACTGGAAGAGCACTAGCTCCCATCTCTCATGTCAAGATAGTGTCTATTAGGGCCTAAATCTACCTCAGGCTAAGAGAGGTAGGTCTAGGGTAACATCAAACCATGCTTAACCTAGTAGCTAGCCCTACCAGGTTGGGAGAGGGCTCTCTCCTTGTCAATATTAATGAAAATATATCAAGGCTTGACATCACTGACATAAATACTAATTTTAGGCTAGGTATTATTGCTCAAAGCAATTTGTCTGATTTTAATGGTTGTTTGCTAGATCAGATGGGGAAAGCAGCTTTGGGTCTAGGAAATCAACATAGATTTGCAGAGGTTTCTGTGGGGCGAGGTAGGCAAGTGTTTTAGCACTTTGAAATGAATGTATTTGTGAGTCTAAAGACTAGTGAGGAGTTGGAGAGGGCATGCAAATGTCATGATTCCTCTTCAAACAGTAGAAAACATGTAAAACTAAATAGACCCCAAGGCAGAGCACTGAAACACCAATGGATTCTACCCTTTACACTTAATTGATTTAGTTATGCAGAATAAGAGAGATGATGGAACACATAAACATAAGATAAACTGAATTACAGAGAAGAAAACAATGCTAATTCACATTACCACAAGAATCCCCAAAAATGTTGCAGAACCTTGGTTTATTTCCTTACTAAACTACAGAAGTGTTGTACAATAGTGCTCAATGCATCCACAAGAGTCCAAGCTTGACAAATGACTAAGAAAGTACAAGATATTAGCATAAAACTACCTATTCTAGCCATCAGGGGTCAAATCCATGAGTCAAGGATATATTTCAACAAGATCTAAACTAGGAACAACTTGCCTCTAAAACTATGGAAACTGATTCATTCAGCTCAAAACCACCTAAAACTGTTGTATCCACCTCCTTAAGTAATTTTCATCATTTTTACATTATAGTACATCAATTTAATCATATTACATCATGAATTTAACCATGAGAGAAGAAAAATTCAAACTAGTAAAAAGCTAGGCGAAAATCTGAGTTTTTGAGCAAAATTGGCAAAAAATTTCCTGATGCGCAGCGCCATGAGCCTGATGTGCAATGTCATTTCAAGGCTGATTTTGAAGGCCTTATTCTTCACCAAATTAGGTCCACGATGGCTTTTTAGAAAGCTCTATCTGTCCACTTTCTAGGACGATTGGAATTTTTGGATTTGGAGTCCATTTGCCCCTTCAAGAATCACTTCTCCCAAGACTGTTTCTTGTGGTTCCAAAAAGCGGAAGAGAGGGCATTTTTAGGTGTTTTTTGCCCTTTGTGTAACCCATATCGCCTCCAAACTTCATGAAACTTTCTGTGTCTTAGTATTTTTCTATGAGGAATCCAAAAATGCAAGCCATTTTGCAAAATTCCCAGCCAGCTCAATGCGCAACACTGCATTAGATGAAATTTCGTATGTTTTGCAATTAAAATTTATGAAATGACAAAAATTTCTCCAAATTGCTTCAAAATTGGCAAGAGGAAAGCTTATCAATTGATTTTCTAAGCCAAGGAAGCTTCACCCAAGATTTTAAGTTTATCTTGCTCGTTTTTGGCTTTTAAGGCTCTCCTTAACATGGCTTTCAGGCTTCTTAACCTTGTCTTGCAAATTTTGTTCTAGGCCAGGTAGTGATAAGCCATGTGGTGCAACATGTTCTTTTCCTTCTTAGCCTTATCAAGCAGCTTCTCAACGTGGATATTCACTCTTTCCAACCATGATTCTCGGTCAGCCTCTATTTCTTTCTCTAGTGATTTCATCTTGATTTTCCTTCTTTTTGCCACTTGTCGATTTTCCCTAATGGTTTGCAGCTCCATGATTGTTTGTTTGTCCTCTAATTGCTTATTCTCTTGCTCAAGGTAATTAATGATCCATTTAGCCCTCTCGAGGTCAAGTGACAAGGCTTGGATCTCAGCTTCTTTCTCCTTGATAACCACATCCTTGAGTCTTGAGCTTTAGGAGCCCAAATTAGTGTCCTCTTCCTCAACCAAAACAAAATCCCTGTCTTGGCCTGAAGGCCCTTCATCATGCAATGGTTTCTTTCCTTTGTCCTGTACCTATTCTGCTGAACAAGAAGGAAAAACCCCTTTCACCCCGGGTGAATATAGCATTTGCCTATGATCTGGTGAAGGAAACGAGACCCATTCCACCCCTGTGGAGATAGTACTCGTTTGGCAGCTATAAAAAGTCTTCTTATGCCTTTTTTATAAGTTATAAACACAGGAATGCAAGCCTCTTCAGTTTTTCTTTCATGCTCTCTTTGTTGCCCCGAAGGTCCACCTTCCTCCTAAAGATCTGCAAAAATTTGACGTCCTTTAAAGATCTCATGGGCAATGAAGGTTTCCCATGGCACTCCAAACTGAGTGAGCTGATGCACAACAATAATCTTGATGACAAAAAAGTGATAAATACTATTGAGCTGATGTGGGTACGGTTTTCTCTTTGCAAGCACAGTGATCCTCTCTATGTTTTTGCAAATGAAATATGGAATACTCGTCATTCTAACCTTGGTGAAATGCATAAGTAATATGATATGGTAAGCATAGAGTCTAGAGAACCTTCCCTCACATGTGAATTATTTGATGATGATTTTCATAAGTGGAACATACCAATCCTCCAAAAACATGAAAGGAAACACACTTCCCAATTTACTATGATATTTGGCTTTAATGTAGGGTTCATAGTGCTTCTTGTTGATATTTTGTCTTTTGTTCCACCTTTCCCCTACATCTGGCATCCTAGTTGCTTCTCCAATAATGGCTGGTGAAAGAGTGAAATTGATGCCAGCAATGTGTACCATATTGTTTTCCATGTTGATGATAAATTGCCTTGCTAATTCATGATGATACTTAACCCTCTCAAGCATCTCACAAAATTCAAAGCAAGATTGGTATCTAAAACAAGTGGTGGCAAGGGGACAAGCAAGAAGTTCCACAATGCTAATAGGTTCCTCTCTGATAATTTTCCCACCCTTGTGAGGTCTCCTAGGTTGTACATTCCTTTCTCTCGAACTGTCACTTTGTATTTCTTCTTCATAGCTTGAGTCACTATTTCTTGCCATGGTTCTTGATGTGTATCTTAGGAAAATAATGTGATGATGATATGGTGAAAAATGGTAATGAGGGAGGACAAGGGTGATGAGTATGAGGAGATTTTACTCTTGGGAAATGGAATTGGAGAATGAAGGGATTAGTTTTGGGAAACTAGGTTTTAGTGAGGGATTTAGGGTTTGGTGAAGGGAATTAGTTGTTTTATGGGAGTGGGATATGGAAAAAGGGATAAATGGAGTGATTTAGGGTAATGAAAGAGTGAAAAGGATTTAATGATGCTTTTAGTGATGGAGGAGTGAAAATTGCACAATAGAATGGAAAACAGTGAAGACAAGCTAGGGTTTCACTTTCAACATGCAAGATTCATGAAGAACAAAAGGATGACCTCAAATTCTGCTTTAGGATGATAATTACTTACTTGTAGCATGGAAATGTAGCATTTTTGAGGGTTATTGGACAATTTGGAATGATTTAGCAAGTTCTGGACTGATGCGCAGCGCATTGGGCCCAATGCACAACGCCCTCCTGATGCACAGTGCCCATGCAAATTTACACAGCAAGACAACCATTGATGCGCAGTGCCAGCTTGATGCGTAGTGCACTGCTGATGCGCAGCACCAGGCAAGTTTGCTTGGAAAACAGGGTTTTTTATCTCCTTTGCTCCAAATCGCAATTTTTTTCTCTCCAAGGGTATTTTGCACAATAAAATGATAAATGGCTCCCGTTTCATTTTATATATGGATGGCCTTTAATTTTTACTTATTCCAAACCCACTTCTCTAATGTCAAAGTCACTTTTGGTCATAAGCTCTGTTTTCATTTGAATTGCCTTTTCTTAATCATTTCGTAAACTGATGCATTGATGCTTTTGCTTTTTGTCTGTAGTAGCTAGAGTTGGAAAGGTGAGCAAGGGCAATAGCTTTGAACTTGTTACATATAGAAAATATTGAAATTACATAAATAAGTTGTACATAGAAATAAAAACTCTATTTTTACCTCAAAACTAAAAAGCACTTATTGAGCATATCATCATTGAAATTTTTGATCTTGTGAATTTATTAGACCTCCTCATGTGCCTACTAACCCTTTGATGAGTTTTTGTTGACCATGGTGACAAACCATAGACTTAGGGAGACCTAAAACCCTAAAAATGTCTTTTTGCGAATGAAATGACATAAAATGACAGTAAATGACCTGAACATGTGAAAACAAGCTAGCAGGTAAATGGCATGAGGGAAATAAACAATGAACCACTACCATCAGTTGATCCATGACCTAATGGAATGCAGCTGATCGGATGGGACACGTAATATGCATGCAAAAAGAGAAATTTTATCACTGATGGAGGGATGAAGATACCGACACTAATAGTGTCCTTGATCAAATTCATTCCATATTTTTAGTATTCCATCCACCGAAATTCACCAAATGCGACAACATCCAACTGAGATTTTTGGATTTGTTCAAGAACCAAAGTGCCCACATATACACCCATTGTAGCACACCCTCTAGCCACACTTTTGGTAAGGCCTTGTAGACAAAAGCTCACTATGCTACCATGTTGTGGCTAGATTCTATAAATCAATAATGAACAAACTCTTCGATCCTTAATCAAGAGACCAAATTCACAAGGTACCCATTATAATTTGTTTTGCCATTATCCCCATATGTTGTATTTGAAAAAGCTAGGTGCATTATAAAGTGCCTTAAAAATAGAGACACACATTATGTGCCTAAAGATGATGTGACACTAAATCAGTCCATGAATCCAAGTTCTATAACAGCCTTGGTACAGTGTATCAAAACCAAGACAAAATGAAACTCAGAACCGACCAACCTCATTCTAATAGCACATTGAAAACTAAACAAACCCAAAAAAAAACCCAGAACCTATCCCAGGTGAATGAGTTGGTCTACCTCTAAGTCATATGCCATTTATTATGGGGTACCATAAAATGATGGGTTGCTTTCAATCTATTATATGCATTTTGTTTTGTAGAAGGGTAGCTTTTTCTCTCAAATGAGGAATAGGGCCAATCAATTTCAAAAACTCCACAATTTCATTATGGTGATCAGTATGATTCCTATGTTGTTTAGAATTATGGGAATCTTGCATAAGATCATCATCTTACTTATGCTTCATATCAAGAAATATTCCTAGAACATGTTGCTTGTGATAACATTAGAATCAGCAAGGCAAATATTTCAACAAGCTTTCACCTAGGATCTCTATTCTTTGGTTGGATTTTCCAAGAAGACTGAGTCATTAGATTTACTAACTTCCCTGTCTCAACCACTATGGATAACTGGTACTTCTAGCTCCTCTAAATAATTGGTTTGAATATTTAAGCCCACAACATTGGATTCCATGTATGAGTTCAATTGTGAAATTATGGAATTTACTGTTAATATATACATTGATGAAGCTAAATAAACAAACACAAAGTTCGGACATGCAAAATATTTTGCACAACAAAACCATGGGAAAGGACCATATATTTTCACTTAAGTTCAAGCTTTATTTAACGCTTATATCTTATAATGGCTTCATATTATCTAGTTTCATATGGTATGTTAGGATCCTTCCTGATACAGAATAATTATAGCGCCCAAAATTCCATAGTTTCGACCATAAATTAGAAAAAGGACAAATTTAGATGAAGAACAAATACGCCAAAAGAGTATTTTCTTTATAACATCCAATGACCCGTCCAATTAAAAATGGATAATTAGTAGATCTCAAACAATGATTGCACCATACTTAGAACTGTCATTTCTGCTAATTGCAATTGGAGAGTCATGTATACTAGATTTCTTGCTTTTGGAGGCTCCTCCTCAGACAATATTCTGAGATGAGTTTGACATGATAGTCATATGAGGCTAGAAGCTACTTCGTGTAATTTTCCTTAAATCCTGAAAACAAAAGAGTAGAAATGTCATTTTTTATCAACTTTTATTGAAGCTTTTGCATACAATAGATGTTCTCACAGTTGCAACACAAATATGTTCTATCAATATGAATTATCAAATGTTGTAGGAAAAATTGCAAGCAAAATTGCATTCATTTTAGGCAAAAGAAGAATATGACATTAAGGTCCATTCCAGGAAAAATTATGCAGACAAGGTTGTTGAGTCAATACATATTGTGTGTTTCAGAGCCATAGCAAAGGTTGGCTTTGAGAGTGTCCTCCCAAAGACAGTGCTCTCTTAAGATGACATTGAATTCACTGTCTCTTAGAGTTGCAAGGTGGCATTGAAAGAATTAGTTGATTGTGTTACAATAATTTGAGAGAGAGATCTCATGTCATCTATACCTTTCTCTACAATCTTGCTACCAAGTGAAATGGGAATTGTCATGCTGTGAATGCCATTACCATCTATTTTTGTATTCTGCAAACTGGACCTATCACCAGTAAGGTTGTCATACCAAACTCTCTCTTGCTTTGTTCACTGACCATCACTATCTTCTCAGATTTCTTACAGTGGAAGCTTTAGTTGTACATAACAAAACGTTGGGAGTTACAGGTCTACACCTATTAGCTAAAGCCGTATTTTCTGGCATTGTGGTCCTTAAATTTGGATTTTTTCCACTTGGAAAAGTAGCCATTAAGGAAGGCTTCAAAGGATTTGTTTTCACTTTGAGAGAAGTTCCTTGTGGCATTACTGAATTTCTAGATGACATGATGCAACTTTTCTCGTAGAATAAGGCTCTGGTGGAGGAATTGAATTCTTCTGACTTACTTTTTCCATGGAAGATCGAAATAATGGTTTTGATAACTGCATGGATGATCTTGGTTAGGAGTTTGATGCAGACAATAGTAACTTTGAAGATGTGTTATAAGACCTTGAAGAAGCTACAAAGTTTGGTGTTGTCACTAAAAGTTTCTGTGATTTTTGCTTTGATCCAAGCAAAATTGACCTTGACAAGGGGACTGAAGACCTTGAAGAAGCTTTAGGTTTGGTTTTTCTCACTAAAGGTTTTCATGTGCACGTGTTTATGAAATGATCATTACCATAGGATGTCTTTGTTTCATAGATTTTTGACCTAAATGAGGGGATGGAAGACCTTGAAGAGGCTATAGCTTTTGATGACATCACTGATGGTTTCTCTATTATTGTGTTTGTTTAACTTTTTATCCTAGACGAGGGTGTTATCCAATGTGAATTTGAAACCCCCCTCATAGTTTTTAATGAAGGTTTTATCCGAATGTTAGGGAGATGCATATTATATAAAGTCAATCTCATGTATCAAAAACTTCATAGACATCCCAAAAACTGAAACAACCTAGTATATGTTAAAATATTTCGGTTTTGGTGTGGCTCATTTTTGTTTCTCCAAATGTGAAGAGAATGACAACAGAACGACCATAATGAACTATCATCATTCCCTTCACAAGTATGTAATAATCAAGCACTGAGTTTATTTTTGTCTCCCAATAAACAACATCATCCCTAATAGATCGAATTTGTGTGAGATGAGAATCTTCCATATGGACAAGAAGCCCATTTCTTTGGCTAAAATAGATAAAGGGAACATGTCTAATAATCTCAGCAGGACCATCACTTCTAGCCTTTAAGGTTCATGGATTTGCACAAATCTTAAGAACAAAGCAATCTTACACATTTGTTTTATTCTCTCCAATGCATCTAGCATTGAAAAACATGGTTGCAGTGGTTCTTAGATCTAAGCCTCGAACCAAACACAAGATTTCAGGACTTGAACACTGCAAAATATATTTATTCAAACTAGAAATGAAGTAGAAATATAACTTCTAAATTCATAAAAAATTGGATTTTATACTTTATCAGGAACCAAGTATGAATGTAGGATTTGGTAATTGGGTAATGGAAACTGATAAAATTGAACATTGCGAAAACTAAAATTTGGGAATAGGTAGTGTGTAATTTCACTAAAGCTATCAAACACATATTCCAGATATCCTAAACATATAGGAAATATTGAACACGTGATTGATCAACTTCTACTTTGGCCAGGTTATAGAAATAATCATTCCTATAAAAGACCAACAAGAAACACATGTTTTAGCACCTATCTAAGAGTTGTCAATTAAATAAATATATCATAACCTAAAACTAAAAAGAGCATCTCAAATATTACCTAAGTGAAAAAACTAAATCTATTAAAATATGGTAAAATCTAAAATTACCAATCCCTTCAACTAGTAAAGAAAAGCAAGAAGAGAGCACCAAGAGGACCACAAATAATAGTATAGTAGAGAAAAAGAATAGTATCTTAGCAACTATAATTGCAATGCATAAATTAATATCATATATTCCAATTGCAACACTGAAAGAAAATTCAAAATAACATAAAAGTAGAGAAAACATTGTATTACACAAGTAAACATTGTTAATGGAAAGATGCAACACGGATTGGAAGAATCATGTCTTTACCAGTGAAATTTCATCAAACCATTGAAAATTTTGATGTTGATAATCGGCTGTAATCTATACTCTATGACTCGGGGGCATATGTACTCTAATCATTTGTATTGTTCAGTGTTAAGGTAGATCTAGAATGTCTAGGAAGCATATGACTAGTGCCCATATGATCTACATTATGATGTTTCCACTATGGTAGCAGGTTTCTAGTTGTTTTCATGCTACACGGATCTGGTAATTAATTCATTTCAAAGTTTAGACTATTGTGATTTTGGGTAAAATCAGGGTGCAATTCAATCACCAGTTGTAAAGGAACATTGTCATTCATTGCTATGGTTTCATAACTTGAACAAGACAACATTGTTGCAGACTCCCCAAGCTTTCTCTAACTGTGCAAAGCTCAAAAATCCATGTTCGCATTACTTTCATGTTGAATATTCCCAGGAGCATATTGGCCAGTTGGGTTAGCTATCATTTTCATTAGACATTCGAGCAAGATTCCAATTTGGATCAGAGTTGGAGAAGGTCCCCTATTTGTTAACATTTTTATTTTTATTTTTTGAGCTGCCAAGCTAGGACTCAAACATCTATACATTTGTTAGGTACACAGTTTCTCATTTTTACTTGGGAGGTCTATGTTTACCATTACCATTTCCATATTGTGAAAAATTATCATAGCATTATGTTGCATGTGGGAATTGCTAGTTGAAATGTTGCATTAGCATGAATGAAACGATGGAAGGATGTCTTTCTAGTGCTTAAGAGCTCAACCTCATGGCCACATTATTAGACCTGCCCAATTATTCATGTGTGACTACATAGTTGCTTTCATGAGATGTTGAGATCGAGAACCCAGCATAATTTTCCTGACAAACATATCAGACTTCCTCATACATCTCATTCACATAGAGCTCGAAGCAATATAATAGTCATAAAGGTTTTGACAGATTGTCGCAGTGTTGACGAGAACAAATTAGATTTTTGTTTGGAGGGTTTGTGGCTTTGGATTGATCCCTTAAATGGTTCTTTTCCAAAATTTGAAGTAGGATGTTTAGGGCAGCAAAATGGAGGGTTGAAAGGAACAAGACCAAAGTTGAGTTCAAACTCTAGTTCCACATCTGGGATATATCAAGTTTTGTATACCCCTGATATCATTAGAGAAAGGTAAAATCGTAAGCAATATAAGAAGAGCTTCCATTAATAACAGAACTTGTCAATGGGCTGATGCAATTTTTGTAACTACAAGACTTGAGAAAGATGCAAAAACTGTAAATTATCATGAAAAAATGTACACCCTTGTTGTATCAACAAGCTCTTCTCGATTTGGTTTCCTTGGTGAAACAACCATCAACCTAGTAGATTATGTAGGATCCATCACTCCATTATCTGTTTCTCTGCCCCTTAAAAGCTACATCACTGGTACTATTTTACATGTTAGGATTCAAGGAATTAGTGAAAAAATGGATGCAAAGATGTTGAGCAAGAAAATTATGTCTTGGAAAGAGAGCATCATAACATGGATAATGAAGTTGCTACTGATGACCTTGATGAAAATGCTATATTTTCTGAAGCAACAACAAATGGCCATGGAAGCGAAGGAAACTCTTCTACAACCTCGACGACACACTTCAACTCCGATTCTCATGAACTTGCATCCACACCTATTCAAGTAAATGGAAATTATAGAGGACATACTGTTGTTGATGCTTTATCAACTTCAAGTTTAGAAAGCAGTTACACAACAAAGCAAGGGATGTCTATTGCTCATGAAATTGATTAGAAAAACATTGGAATTCAACAAGATGCAGTAAGCTTCTTATCTTCTCTTAGTGAAAATGCAAAGTCTTTGAAACCAAGTAATAATAGACATTCACTTGCACATACAAGACAACCAGAAACAAAAATAAGTGTGTAGACACATCGTAGAATTGAAGGAATAAAAATGTTGTAGGGATGATCAAGAAACAATAATTTCATCTATTGAGTTCAAATTAAAGGAGCAGACCATTCAAATATCAATTGAACGTGAAAATTCTCATGAAGTAACATAGCTCAGAAGTAAACACAGTGAACTCAAGCACAAGCTATCAAAAGAAGAGTTGGAGACAAAAGATCTAAGAAAACAAATATCTTACTTGCAAGGAGAGATCCAACAGAAGGCAACTTCCCTTGCTGTAGTCGAGAGAAGGCTTAAGGAAGAAAAATCAAAGGTTCATGCTGCTAGTGGCCCTATAAGGCCAGCTTCTAAAGTAGGGCCAAATTCTCGCAATGTTAAGGAGCTGCATCATTTTCAAAATAAAGTGAAACTTCTTGAGGATGACATTATGTCCAAAACGAAGGGACGCGAAGCTTTAAGGAAAGGATTTGATGCAAAGGAAAAGGACCACATATAAATATTGAACAACTCAAAGTTGAGGTCAATGATCAAAGTTAGACTATGATTTCTAGGTGTAAAGAACCTGCAGAACATGAAAAAGCAACAGACAAGATTGTGGCCTTGGAGATAGAATTGGCAAGTGCATTGGATGCAAACAATGTGTATAAGAAATGACTCCAGATTTCCATGAAAAAGCAAAAGGAGGAGCGAGAAGCAGCTCTGAAGGGCATCAAAGACATGAATGAAAGAATGGATGATGCAGAGGGACCGAGCAAAAAAAATTCTATGATGGAAGAAGAACTAAGAGAGATGCAACAACGGTGTTCTCAGATAATTCTCAAATCTACAAAAGTATAAGGGGAAAGACAACAAAAGTGCGAAAAAGAATTAGACCTTCCTGACATACTGTTCTTTGTAATCAATTTAGAGAATGCAGAAGGATATAAACAAATTTTTCTTTCATTTTTTCCATAGATAATAGCGAAGTAGATACATACCTAGAGTTCGTTCATGGAACCTCCACTCAGTAAGAGAGAGAAGAGAATATACATTGAAAATTTAATATATTTTGACATGTAAATGCTATCACTATCAACACTTAGTGTACATTCCTATATTAGTGTACAAAGAAAAGTTTGTAGATACAACCTAGGAAGAGGAGGCCTGGAGGTGAAAGATTCCATGGAAGTCTTACTAAGTGTTGAGTAGTAGAATGTCCATATTTTGGTTTACTAATTTCTAGAATTGTTGAAATTGAAACAGTTTTTTGATGAAAGACTTATGTATATGGACTGTAATGTATTTTTGAGAATAAGAGAAAAAAGTTGTATTGCTTTTGTTTTGGAAAATTTGTTTGTTGTGAGACTAAACTAAGGGAAGTGTGGGTATAATTATAAAAGAGTTCTAGTATTCCTTTGGGTTTTATGAATATGGCTATAATAATGTCAAAAAAAATAGCATAAATAAGAACAATGTGTGTGTGGCATAGTGTGAAAATGAGAACACAGATTGATATACATACAAAGGTATTGTTAGGGGTGCCATAGTAGTTTGGATTTGTTCAAACTTGGGGAAAAGTAATTGGTCTCCCACTGCTTTACCTATAGTTAGTTTTCTTTGTCTCTCTACCTTGAGTTCATCTGAACACCTCGCAAATACTTTGGGTGATGTTAAAACGTTAACATCGAGATCTTGGTCCATTTCTATGATTTGCACTTAAAAATATAAGGAACAACAATTAAAATTTCATTTCTTATTGTATAATAAACAGAAATTATAATGAAAGTCACTGAGATTATATGGAAAACCAAAGTCAAATGTTCCATGACAAGCTTGTGATCAGATGATTGTTCTAGAAGTCTTGCTTCCTCTACAGTAACTTCCAGCTGATAATGTGCCAGACCACTTGACTCCTTCCCTCTTTTTCGCACAACATAAGACCCTTGCAAAGATATTGTCAAATTTCTTTGTGTTGTGATTTTCCATATGTCTAATGTTCATTTTCGTAATCCTTTACTTGCATACCTGAATGCAAGTGTTGGTAAATGCCCAAACTCTTCTAACAAAGCTTCCAGCTCTTCCTGCATTATCCATTCAATCTAGAAGTTCATCCTTCTCGTAGCCTTGTTATAATATTCTCCATGCTTTTGCAACATGCATGGTTTCTAAATTCTAGAACCCCACTAATTTCCAAGGTATGCACAGGACATGTGATCTTAAGGCCTCTAGTCACTAAGCTTGACTATGAAACTAGAATGAAAGATGACATACATTGGCCTCTTTTGAAAATGTTATCACTCAGCATTTTCTCAAGGTTAAAGAAAGAAATCACCGAGATAACCACAAACCAACTTTTGAGCATAGGCTCTAGCCAACCTATGGCTTAGAGAGGGCTCTCTCTATATGATTTAGCTTTGTTTTCTGGGATTTCAGGCTAGTTATGAATGTTCAAGGGGGTTTTTGATTTCTATTCAAGAATGGATGGTGGGATCCTACAAACAATTGCATAGAATGATGTCCTTAGGCCATTAGGCTATGAAGTCAACAGAAGGGCAGCAGAACTAGATGAACTCACTAAGATTATAAAGACACAACCTAAACTAAGGAGCAATTAAGTATTCCTTAACTTAGATATCAGTAGAAAAAATGTATTTGCCTAACTGTTAAAATAGAGTGTAATTAAACAAATTCTAAGATATTGTTACAATTATAGAATTTAGATTTGGATTTACATTGTGGAAAAACTATTAAGAAAGAAAACAACAACGTGAGAAAATACTTGTCTACACTTCACTCAACACATGAATCCTATGAAATATCTTATATTTATTCATCAATCCAGCTTGCTAGTCTAGTCAGTGATACAATAGATTTATAGTCTTTTAATTAAGAAGTCTATAGAAATTTCTAAGAATCCACACTAAAATACTTCAAATGAAGAAGTACTTATACAAATTCTATACTTAAATATCTTGAAAAAATATCAAGATTGGTTTTACAAATATCTCGAATTGTTTTACATTAATAGAACTTATATAAAGGACTCTCAAAACTAATGAATCTATTTGACACTATATTTATGGATGATGGTGAAAAAGAAGAGAGATTTGAATTTGATAGCAACTCTTAATTGATGATGAGGATTCCAAGTCACTAACTAAGTCCTTCCTTCATGCATTCTGCCCCATAAATTCTGCAAACTTAGGGTCCAGTGATACCTTTGTATATCTCAATTTGAGATAGATATGTAAAACTGGAAAGATTTTATTGTATATGAGTATGTTATCGAGATAAACCTCTCTCGGTTTCGCCAAATTCAGCTCTAGCTATTTGCAATATTCTCTACAAAAAGATGTCAAAAACAGGATTTTGCACAGTCCGAAAAATAGGCTCTGAAGATATGAATTTATCTTCATTTTTGTTATACCTGTGTAAAAAGTGAGATAGGTTTTTGTAGATTGGCCTTTTAGGAACACATATATCCTCCATTTTCTCAAAAGGCATCTTGGATTGCCCACAATAGTTTTTGCCAAATTATGACTTAAAGAGGAAATTTCTAGAAAATGTGCCATTTCTGTTATGATTTCATTATTTTTTACTTTGATTTTTCAATCTGATATAATTTCACTGATACTCTTTCAATTGATAAACTTTTACTGATACCCTTTCATCTGGTACAATTTTACTTTGATGACCTGTTAATATCCTTTATTGTGTTTTTACAATTTATCTTTTTACTACGTATTTCAAAAATAAATCATTTATTTTTTTATATGTATCAGCATATGGTAATGGATATTAATCAACTTTTTGTATGTTTGATCTATTTGTCTTTTGACTATATGCTCTATCTAGTTCCTTTATTTTAATAGTAAAATTCTCTATGTCAATGATTTCTTTCTTTGATCTGTGTATAATTGTTTTCTTCCTCTAAATGAAGGTTTTTAAATAGATTTGTTTTTTAGTCTTGGAATAAACAAGTTTTGTGACTAGTATCAAAACTTTTTATCCAAGATCGGATATTCTCCTAATTACCTGCAAAATACAACAATCATTAAGCAAACATAGGTTGGAAAGAAAGGAAACTGATGGCTTTATTGCATAGGGATATCTAGGGAAGGAGTTGTGGCAATGTTTTTGAAATTAATTGGGGGTCGAATTGTGTTGCAGAGGTTCAGGGTGGCGTTGGAAGGGTTAGATAGGTTTTACTGTGAAACAGGGTAAAAAGGAACGTAAACGAGGGTTTCCAGGGTTTTAACAAGCAACTTTTTAAATTTGGCATGGGATTAGTTAAGTGAACAATGATGGTCTTGTCTTATGTGGTGAGGTGGTTTTCCAAGCCATCACACCACTTTTGTGGTGAAGGTGGTATTGAGGAGGGGTCTCCTGGTCTACCTTAATGCTTGACACGTAGCAGAGGAGGGCTCGGGCAAAACCACTTTATCGGGCGGGTAAAGGTCGGCCGTCGGGTGAAAGCGATATGGCTGTGCACTATTGGATTTGGGGGTTGATGATCAAATGGTAGTCAGGTGGCAGACTAGCATGGAGGAAATGGATGGAAGTTTAGGGGGAGGCCACGGGCTTTAATCATAGTGGTTTGTGATTAATGCGTGGTTTAATCATGGGATTAGGGGATAAAAATATACTTTATAGTTAAACTAAGGGTTGGGGTATTATATATGAAGGAGTTATTTAATACGAAAAAAAATATATATTGGGGAGCTAATACATTAGGTTAGTTTGTTAATATGAAATGAATGTACGGGAATGTAAAAATACACTAGGCATATTGTAAAATATGACTTTTAGGTGTCATTTATTCATTGTAATGCCGCACATAATCATTTAACACTTATACTTACGATAAAGAATTTTTGTGGGTTTTTTGAATAAAATTGTACTTTAACATGGTATTTCTCACTTTTCATAGGCTAATGGAGTTTAACCTTAGGAAAAGGAGTTTTATTAGGGAAATAAAGGGTAAAATGAATTTCATGAAGGGGATTCTAACATTGATGTCCATAAGTCATTAAGCCGAGGGTCTGATCCCACCAAAAGTTAGAGAAATGCTCTGAGCCTCTTTGACTTGAAGGATTAAAAGTACCAGAACATGCTTGTGGATCGGAAATTAGTAAGTATAGGGGAAAAAATTACTGAGGGGAAGTTAATTAACTTGTAAACCTTCGATTTTTCCATCATGATTGGTTATACATATTAGCACATATGTCTAAGCATTATGAATGTGTTTTGATCCAACCAATCTTATACATCAGCAACCTTTCTTCTACTTACCCATTACTTACCCTACAATTTTTTCTTCATTATATGTGGGTGCACTTAGACTAGAAAACCTTTATCATCCATTTTTCTTTTGAAAAGTAATATCTCTAATTCTAAAATTATATCATCCAAGGGCTTAGATTAAACTAATGAGCTCCTTTTGTTTTCTCTACCTATCTAATGATCTGCCAAGATTAAGCTGTTTGGTCAGATTTTATTCTCTAACTATAAGCATAAAATTCAAAGCATGAAATAATCAATATTAAGTAGTTTGACTAACATGGGTTGTAGCATGAATAACAAGCTGCACAAAATCATTATTATGCATCAAGTAAATAGTAGTGGAATTTAGACTTGCACACTTTGATGGTCTCTTTTTGTTTTTCTGGATTCATATATTCTCATGTTTTTACCCTCTCTTTTTCTTTTTGTCCTTTGATATTTCTTTTACGACATACCCTCTTTACATTTTTCAATTGTAATGTAGAAAACATTTGCAGAAAGTAAAGGTATGTACAATATTACAAGGCTTAACCTTAGTCATTCAAAATTATGACTCCTATTGGTATAGGAACCTAATAGTGGCTCCACATGGGGACGACATCTCCTTGTGAGATGTCAAGAACACCATCGACTAGTAGCCTGATCCATTGTGCCAATCCCAAAAATGTATATGATTTGTTGTATAATCTTTGTGAATGAAACTCTTAAACTGAAAATGTATACTTTTCTGTAAACTGAAATTTTGATACATGTTGTACTGAAATGCGATTTGAAATGAACTTGCTGCTGAAAAACTGAATTTATTCAAACTGAAATCCTACATACTTACTCTAATTAGTTGTCCAACTACTGGTTAGGTAAAATGAAATAACCAATGCAACCATTCAAGCATTCAAGATGAACTTTGCTGCTTGTGCTTGTTTGTGATTAAAATTTAGATTCTAAAGTTAATTATAACCTTGTCAACAAATGAGAAGATAAGGATATACTTGATTTCCTATGTTCACTCTAAAAACTATACGAAAGGATGTTACAAAAGATACAAACTATTTTTGAACTTATTTAAGAAACTCTACATCTGTTTTCGATGGCCTCCGAGCCATGAAACTAAAATTTCATTTTTATCTTTAACACCCTGCAGATTTTCAGATAAGCTTTGTGATGATATTTCTACTAATTTAAATGTTTGACTAATGAAACCTTTATCATATTGATCCTGAATCTGATAGTTAGTTAATGAAGAATAATCATGATTGCATTCACTATCCAACCCATCAGTTATGAGATCATGAAAAACTCAGAAGGATTGCTGCAACTTATAGGTTCAAATGGGACTTCACAAATTTCTACAAGTTGCTCATCCTTTTCTTTAGATATTTTATATCACATTTCCTTTAAGAACTGAAATGATTCAAAACATAATGGTATAGAACTTTCATGTGTCGCCTGATCATGATTTTCAAAGAAGTTAGATAACTATAACTGTGAAACTGAGGAATATTGATCAAGAGTTTTATCGTCTTCTTTGTTGTTAATATCAATACCTAAAGACTGCTAATTTTTTATTGCTTTAAAGTTTTCTCTGATTAAATGAAATGAAGCAAAACAAAGAGGCAAAGAAGCTTCACTTATTTCCAAATTTTCTGCACTTTCTTCCTCACTTTCATAGCTGATATGAATAAGATGATCACTGTTTTTAGGCTGCTGAAACTAAATTTCTTTATTTCCCAAACTAGTTTCTGATTGCTTTGTAAAGTTAGTTTGGATTTGAAGAACATAATTATCATCATACTGATCATACTTTGGAAAATCATAAAAGGAAGGAATGCCTTCAATCATACACATTAGATCAGCAGATTTCTTCTCCACATATTGATCCATAAATCCATTTTCTGATCTATGGTAATTGGAATTAGCATGAATTTTTTCATGGCTATCTACCTCTTCTTTTGGTGAAATAAATGTGTCATGGTGATTTTGAACAAAAGAATTATCTTTCATGGTGATATTATGTATCCTTTCCTCTAATTTTCTTATCAAAATGTCAAGTTTTACCTCAACAATGTTGTTCTTCTCTACTTTTGCTTTCTACTTTTCTCTTCTATTTTGCAGATTAACTTATACATCTATTGCAGTGTTCTGCACCAATTCATATGTTGAGGGGTTTCTTTCTCTTAGTTGAAATTCTATCTCTGGATCAAATGCTTTTGGATAATGCAAGACAACTGAATCAGGAGGAGGTCTTATATTTGATGGCATTGAATAATAGATTTGATTAAATCTATCAGAAACTTGTTGTATTGTTTCATTTGGCTACATTTTCAACTGATTACATTCTTCTATGATCACAAAAAGATTGACTTTGATTATCCATCTATCAAGGTAAAATTTGACAAACTGTTTGAAATTTGAGATGCTTGCAATAGGTAAATTCTTGAACCAACTCTTTACTCTACTTTGTAAAGAGAGAGCAAAAAGTTTGATTCTAACATCATCTTCATCAATCTCAAATAATTCCAAATATTTTTCAAAACCTTGAATATGTTTTCGGGTAGTGATTTTACCATATTCTCCATCAAACCTAGGGAGATACTTGTAATAACTTTTAGGGAAACATGAGGGGCTTATACCTATCAGGAACTTTATAAGGTACAAGAATATGTACAGGGATTGTATGATTAGTCTTGATTGCTTGATGCTCCTCAATTGGAAAATAATCATCATAAGATTTAGAAGAAAGCTACTTAAATGGATAAGGAGGATATATATTTATAATTTTCAAAGGAAAATAATAAAAAATTAATCTAAGATCTTCTCTAAAATACAGTATACATTGAAAAACGTTCTTAATGAGAATGAACATAATGTCTTGGATAACAATGCAAGTTAAAAGCTTGATCTTTTCATATTGTTCTTTCAGGTTCATTCCTCCAGTGGAGTCTTGATTGTGAAATTGATTTGGAGTCGCCAGGTGGATGATTTTAACCTTTGTGTGTCTAATCACTGTCCACCATCATAGATCAGATCTGAACATGTAAAATATTTCTGAAAGAAATGTTAGTCTTCCACAGTATGGTCACGACTACATTATCACTCAGTATTTTCTCAACGTTAAAGAAGGAAATCACCGAGGTGACCACAAACCAACTTTTGGGCATAGGCCATAGCCAACCTCTGGCTCAGAGAGGTCTCTCTCTATATGATTTAGCTTTGTTTGCTCAGATTTCAAGCTAGTTATCAATGTTCAAGGGGGTTTTCTAGTTGTATTAAAGATTGGATGGTGGGATCCTTCAAACAAATTGATAGAATGATGTTTCTAGACCATTGGGCTATGGAGTCAACAGAAGGGTAGCAAAACTGAATCAAATCACTAGAGGGAATGTTCAAAGGGAAAGATAGCAGAGTAGAGTGCCAGTCTTTAGGGCTAGAGGGGTGAAATGGTTTGAATCATGGTGAGAGAGCAATTAAGAATTCTCATACTAGGACTTAAATGAGGAACAGAGGGTAATCGGAAATAAAGGGCAATTAAGAACCCTTTTCTATAGATTATAAAGAGACAACCTAAACTAGGGAGAAATTAAGAATTCCTTAACTTAGATATTAGTAGAAAACATGTATTCGCCTAACTGTTAATACAGAGTGTAATTAAACAAATTTTGAGATATTGTTCTAGTTATAAATTCAAATTCAGATATACATTGTGGAAAAACTTTTAAGAAAGAAAACACCAACGTGAGAAAATACTTGTCTACACTTCGCTCAACACATGAATCCTATGAAATATCTTGTCTTTATTCATCAATCCAGCTTGTTGGTCCAGTCAGTGATAGAACAAATTTACAATGTTTAAGTCTATAGAAATGTCTAAGAATCCACACTAAAATACTTCAAATGAAGAAGTACTTATACAAATTCTAAACTGAAATATCTTGAAAAATTACCAAGATTGGTTTTACAAATATCTCAAACGGTTTTACATTAATAGAACCTAAATAAAGGACACTCAAAACTAATGAATGTATTTGGCACTATATTTATGGATTTATGGTGAAAAATAAGAGAAATTCTAATTTGATAGCAACTCTTAATTGATGATGAGGCTTCCAAGTCACTAACTATGTCCTTCCTTTGTGCATTCTACCGTAGAAATTCTACAACATTAGGGTCCATTGATACCATTTCTATATGTCAATCCATGATAGATATGTAAAAAGTGAAAGTGGTTATTGTATATAAGTATGTTATTGAGATAAATCTCTCTCCGTTTCTGCAAATTCAGCTCCAGCTATTTGTAATAGTCTCTGCAACAAGATGTCAAAAATAGAATTTTGCACAGTCTAGAAAATAGGCTCTGAAGATATAATTTATCTCTTTTTTTGTAATACCTGTATAAAAAGTGAGATAGTTTTTCTATGCTGGCCATTTAGGAAAGCAAACCTCCTCCATTGTCTCAAAATGCATCTTGGATTGGCCACAATAGGTTCTACCAAATTATGACTTAGACATGAAATTTCTGGAAAATGTACCATTTCTGTTTTGATTTCATCTTTTTCACTTTGATTTTTCAATCTGATACACTTTTATTATTACTCTTTCATCCAATACACTTTTACTAATACTCTTTCATCTGATACACTTTTACTTTGATGACCTGTTAATATCATTTACTGTTTTTTACTTTTATTGTACATTTTAACTTTTTACTGTGTATTTCAATAGTAAATCATTTAATTTTCTATATGTATCAGCATACGGTAATGGATATTGATCAAATTTGTATATGCTTGATCTATTTGTCTTTTGACTGTATGTTCTGTCTGGTTCCTTTGTTTTAACACTCAAAGTCTCTGTGTGAATGATTTCTTTCTCTGTTCTGTGTATAACTGTTTTCTGTTAGGATATTCCGACACATAGGAATAGTTAAGTTCAACTTGGTCTAGTATAGAGTTAGGTTAGCGTTAGGTAAAGTGTGTTTCTTTACCGTTGTACATTTTGTAACTTACAATCCGACGGTCACGATATGTAGTGATCCGACGGTTCCATCTCTCCTCGGTATTACCGACACTTGA